>CALNHX010006691.1:0-81026 GCA_940337035.1 Agriotes lineatus
AATATTCAAAGAATCGAAATGGCACAAATTTTATTATGGTTTTATTTTATGTTAGTACTTAAAAATAAGCCTAGCTCAGGGGTAGTTACTAAAACTCAGGGGTAGGAACCCTACGCACAGGTACGAAGTCAGCTGGTAAGATTAAGTGTACCTATCGCACACACCAGACCTTCATCTCATATGGCACCTGCCTGATCTTAAAATTAAAATTCTAAAAACTATGTTAATATGATTTAAAATTGTTATTTAAATTCACTTGATTTTATTCTTTACTTCTAGCATGTAGCAAGTAAAGTTACAAAAATTAATAATTGGAATATTCTTACTTCATTCCTTTGGTCTTGATCTCTTAGGATCGGAGGCGGTTTCAATAACCAGGCGTCCTCGATGGACTGGTGATCTCGATGATCAGGATGTTCTGCTAGCGGCGACGCTTACCGGGGCGATGTTTGTCCCGTCGAAGACTTCGCTGCTCAGCAGGGGTTGTTTCGACCTTACGGCTTTGCGGGTCCCAGGGGGTTGGTCGATCTTCGGCTTGCCTCAGTACGATGCTTGTCCCTTCGATGGCTTCGCTTCAGGATCTCCGGAACGTTGGTAATCGCGGCAAAGTATTAAAATACGCGGAATTTGGGGTATTTAATTTTCGAAATGCCCAAATTCCTCCACGAATCCACAAGACTGCGCCAGTTTCGTTTGGTACTCAACGAAACGAATTTTTAAAAAAGCTTTATTTAACCATGAAACATTTACAACATGGGAGCTTAAGGCTACCTTGAGACTTCTTTACACTAAGAGCAGCAACTTAAGACTATCTTTACTGTAAGAAGGATACCTTAAGACTTCTTTACTATAAGAAGTCCACCTTAAGACTGATTCATACAAATCGTGCGAAGTAGGAAGCTAAAAGCTATCTAATCTATGCTATGCTAGCTTGCAAGTGATAAGCGGCGATTGCCGGCACATGTGGCGCTGAATAGACTATTCTAATAATATAATTCGCGTATCGTAATAGCCTCAGTACGAACGCAAAGTAGATAAAAGTAATTACAAAACTGTAAGTGCAATAACACGATCAGTAGAGTTAAGCAACGCTCTTTCTGGTCAGAACTTGGATGGGATTTCCACGACTGCTTCCCTTGGCGCCTCGTGGTACGGCTGCCACGGAAATAGTTGGTCCCGGATGTCATAACATCATGACAGTTGTTAGTGGGGTTGAAAGTCCCCATAAGATGTACAGGGACTCCTATAATTGGCCTAACGGCTGTTGGCTGAGTACCAAAATAAAAAAAGAAAAACAGTAGTGTCAAAATCTAAAAAAATCATAGATTAAAATCTGGGATATTTTTATTAAAAGGTAAACTACACATTCTTGAAACGCTGTATTGTTTTTTATGAATAATAACGATTTTAAAGCTTTTAGTGGCTTTTTACAGATTTAATAAAAAGTTATGGAGTATTCAATAATAATAATCATGTCTTTATTTTACGAAATAAACAATATTTTTTTATAGTAAATGAAACACAAGGGAAGTTCAACTTTACAATAAAATGATCAGCTGATCTAGTTCTTGACCCGCAAATAAGATGTTGTGGTTAAATGAAATACACTTCCGACATAACACCTGTGGTCGCCTGAATAAAATAAAAAGACATTAGTGGACAATAACTAATATAAAGAGAAGTTATAAATGGTACAACCTTTGTGTTTTATTAAGATACAAAACTTATCAGCCCTATCAGCTACTAAGTAACGCCCTCTTTTTTCTGGAAGTAGATGGTTAGTTAGTATATTGTTTAATTCCGATAACATTATGTTCAAAAACTAGGTGTTACTGACACGCTTAGAAAATGCTTCGATCTGTATAATAATATGAATTATTAATTAATAAACTTGATACCAGCGTAACAACCCTTAATGTTTTAAAATAAATCCCAAATAAACACAAAAAATAAAGTACCAACAGACACGCATAGAAGATATGCGAAACATGGTTACATTTAGTGTATTTGTAATAACTTTTTACGTGCAGGAAACCGCCTCGCTAGTTGCCAAATTCGGATATCGGGATGACTAGTAAGTTGTAAGCACGGGCGCAAGTGACACCTTAATTACCGTTGATATTTTTCTCTTGAGCAAATGGGCCAAAAATGGCGGCGGGTGCAAATGAGCCGGGCGCAAGTAGATATCATGAGAGAGAAGGTTAAATGAAGAGGTTTTGCTTCTCTTTGGTGAACTTAGAATAACAGAACTTATAAAAGACCAAAGAATATGATGGCTGGGTCATGTACAAAGAGCGGCAGAGGACAGAACAATAAAAACGGTGCTTTAGATCGAATCAACCGAAATTAGAAAAATAGGAAGATCGAGAAGACAATAGTTGGAAGCAGTGAAGGACGACGTAATATAGAAGGGAGTAAGGAACTGGCAAGTAAAGGCTAAGAACAGGACGAAATAGCGGAGGATAACCAACTTGTGGGCCTTAATAGCCTGTAAATGCTTTATATATATACAGTGTGGAAATAAAGTAATGGATAAATTCATTAACTTCGTTGATGTTCATTTTATAAAAAAATCTCGGAGGAGTGTAATGATTTTGACCATAGAGAATATCTTCAGTTTTTATGTAATTTGCTTTTCATGATATTACGTCATCGACTTTTATTTTAAATAACAACCTATATTTTTTATTATTGATTTTTTTCAATGATATAAAATTTTCAATATGTTACATCAGAAAAAATCGAGAAAAGTGGCCTTAAAGTTTAAATATTAAAAACCAATAAAATGAGCAAAATAAATCTATTTACTTTGAATGGAGTTGATAATAAATTTCAAGTTGTAATTTTCAACTGTTTTTTGAATTTCAATAAAAACGAATGTGCCGTCAATGACTGTCCGTCAAACGTAGGTAACTAGATCTATTTTGCTTTTTTTACGAGAAATATTTTTTGTTGCAACATAAAAATTACAGGAGCTTGTTAAGAGATCAAAAATGTGTAAAGGTAGTTGAAATTGGAGGGCCTAGATGTCATCTGTCATTTAATCTTTTAGGTCAGAGATGTTTTCTAGCTACTGCTGCTACTAGCTGAAATTGGGTAGTTGAGAATATAGTTAAGGTTCTAACAGTACCCATAAGAAATAAATATTATCAGAAGACTGTATAAAATAATTTTGAAATAAAGTTGATTAATGATTATCAGAGATTTAATTCTGATGAAGACTGTTTTATTTCTTTAAGAAATCTAAATCGGAATATAGTTAAAAGTCTATGTAATCATATATTTTGTGTATTGTGCATTACCCACTGGTTTAAAGTTTAGTGGAACTGATACATGCACAATATGTAGAACTAGAATAAAAATGTATTTCAATGCTTCTGGTTTTGATTCTCTTTAGTTATGAAAAGGTGAGTAAAATTATACGATTTTCAGGTGGGTTGACTATCCAGCCTAGATCTCTAGGCTGAATCTGATTAGTACGTCATCCATGAAATCATGAAAGTTTTAAAAATTTTTAGGTGGTAAAATGTCTCTTCTATCAATTTTGAATAGTTTTATTAAACCATGACAAATTATGAAGATTTGATAAGATTTTCATGTAGGAAAATATCTCTATCCTTAAAATTCTAGTTTTTTAAAAATAGAATTTTAATGAGTTTAAGAAACCATTCCGCATTATGATAATGCATTAAGGTTTTGTTTAGTTATGAAGTGATATTAAAAATTAAAAATTGAAACACGAGCGTATGGAGTGTTTTCAGAACGGCGACTGTGCAAAAAATGCTTTACGCATGTGTATCGTACATTTTATCTGTGATAAAATCTAGAAGACAGAATAAAAATTAAAAATAATTTTATATGAAAGTTAGGATTACCATATTAAATAACAATCTTGGCTTCACAAGAAAGAAAAACTACACTCTAGGAAACAGAGTATGATTTCAACATTTTCGGTGCCTAAAAATTATAACCACTCATTTTTGGGCACTCCGTGACTAATAAAATCTTATTAAACAGTCGTTCAACAAACTCAAAACTACCAACTAAAAGTCAATTTTACAAACTATTGTAAATACGAGGGTTGGAACGTATTTATTGTCCGTAGCATATACTGTGTGTCCACAGGGTTTCGCACCATGGAATCAGAGCAACGTTAATTTCTCCCAAAGATCAGCTCTTGCTTTTACGAAAACAACTTAACACAAACCCTATTATATTTATTTTTCTATGGCAATAAACGATTAAGTGGTATTCAACTTGAAGTATGGTGTCAAATTCGAGGTTAGAAAGTTAGGTTTTGCGTCAATTTTGACACAGACTGACGCAAAACCTCGAATTTGACATAGACTTACAGTGCCACCAACATACTATTCATAAGTTGTATAACCATGACCATTCAAAAAAGTTCCATCATTTCTGAAGGCACTTTATTTGTTACTTACAAATTCAATTTTAATGGTCAATGCTTAGCAACCGTTTGACTATCAATTACCACCGGAAGAGTAGATCTTTAAAATAAACTAGCATCACTCCAGCGCCATGGTGTGTAGTCTCGTGGACGCACGGTATATGGCGTTGGAATATGTTGCCTCTAGTAATCGGAATTGCTTTTTTATTTTAGTGACAAGAAACTGTCAAATTTGAGTAGATGAGCTTTAATAATTTGACAATTGTACACTTTGGAAGGAGTGGTTGCGCTAATATTTTGATATATGGGAACAATGATCTTTAATCAGTCAGTAATAACTACACAAGAAAGGTTTAACGCCAAAATAAATTAATACAGATATGGTTGGCGTGCTTGGAAATTCTGCTTCTTCTTATCAACTAGTAAAGAATGAATCTCGTGATGACAAATGGGATAGAGGAAGAGGCAAAGATGCTGATCGGCCGCATTCTGCGTGTACCCAAGAAAACTTTAATGGTGTGAATGGCATAGGCAGAGAAAATCATAGGTTACTGGTCAATCTTGTGCAACACTAGTTACAAAACTTCGTTATTGTATTAAAGAAAAAATAATAAAAAAATTGTTAGAAAGAATTCTCTTTCGCCCCGATAACGTTCCGGTTCATAAGAGATATATTTCTAGGAACGCAATTCGTGATATTTGGTTTGTAGTTATGGAGCATCCACACTACTTCCCTAATAGAGCTCCTGGCGAATTTATTTTCAAAGCTAAAAGAGAGTCTTCGGGGATTAAATTAAAAGCTCTGACGTTTTTATAGCAGAAGTTCAGAAATGTTTATGTCATCAAGACTCCGAGTATATCAAGAATGGCACTTTGATCGAGAAACTGTTTTTATGTTCAAAAGAATTATATTGAAAAATAGTGTGATGTTCTATACTAGGGCAGCAAATACTGTACATCTATTGTAAATACCTAACGTGTATTCCAAAACTTTCTTTATCGAGTCGGCACTGATAGTAGTTTCTGATTCATAAACGCAACTATAAGACAAATGTCAATTTTGACATTTAAATATAAACATAGTTGCATTCATATATTAGGAAGAACTTTCAGAACCTAGTCGATAACAAAAGTTTTGGAACATCTATATTTATTAAAAATGATCGCAGTACATGTCTTAATATAATATAATATAGTATACCTCAATTAATCAAATAATTGTGGGATATATTGTATGGGACCACGACAGCAAACGATCTTTTAACTTTTGGTTGTATGCTCTGCTTACGTTTGTGCATTTCATAACTTGGTGTACAGCTTTATAAATTTTAATTGCCAAGAACTCATAGTAGCTTTGGTTCTAGATTTTTTAGCTAGTGGAATCTTTGCAATGCTCTTTATTTCGACTACAGTATGTGTGATGTTGGATATTTTCGTACAGTATTTTTTTGTAACTCTTTGTAAACAGCTTTGCAAAACAACTGCCGATCATCAAAAATGTAGTTTCATAAAACAAGTCATCCGAACCATATCGTGCAGTTTTATAAGAATAATCTTTAAGATCCGCTTTTGCAAAATTTCTAAAGGTTTCAGTCGTTTTTAGTACACCTGCCCATCCTGTTATACCATATGACATGAGTAATTACACTAAACCTAAAGCATTGCAAATTTGTTTTAAAATTCGTTTAGAAGGAATTCCCTCAATGGCCTAAACACGTTGTGAAAGCTTCTTAGTTTCTTAATTAGCAGCCGAATATGATTTTCCACTTTAAATTAGAATTCAAAGTTATTCCTAGGTATGCACTTCTATGAACAAATGATATTTAAAGCTTTGTTATATTTCTTTCAAAATAATATTTTTTAGATAAGATGACTTTATTAAAAGAATTGTTAGATCCGGCGAATTTCAGCTAGATATGTTTGATATGCATCGTCCCACTAGAGGAATATTAGAACAAATTTGAGATATGCCAAATCGATTAAATAAAGTACAATCATATAATTTTACTGTTATCCAGTTTTTTACCCTACGTAATAATAAAGATCGGTGGCGTGTTTAATATACTATACCCGATATTCTTTTACGTAACGTAAATATTTAATGATGTTTTCAAACTTAATTAAGAGCAGGCTGTCAGAGGAGTGGGAGAGTTTGACGTATTAAATTGCCGTAAGATGGCAGTAATGTTCATTATTAAGAATATTTATTTTTGGCTCTACTAGTATGTTGAAATCTGCAGTATGATAGGTGGGTGCCACTACACGATAACAGATGGCACTTTCGCATTGCTTATTTGAAATTGCAACTTGAGAATTACTTGGGCCTGGAGACACAAGTTTGTTTTGCTGTCTGTGTTTACTAAACGATTTCTGCCTGTGCAGCAGTTTCGAACGCAATTTGAAACCAAACGAGCCTTCGGTGCGTGTGAATAGTGAATAAGTGTTGATTTTATTGGTAGCAGTGATGTTGCGTGGAAATATAAGTAAGTGATTTTTGTGTGTCATTAGTTGCTATAACATGGTATTGTTAGAATTTTAGATTGGTTTGTATCATCAAATAAAATCACATACACACAAAGATTATTGACAGAAAATATTAGTTATGAAGGGCCCAATAAAACTGATGACATCACCAGTAATTATGGAAATTCTTTGTAAGTTGCTTAACAGGTATTAACTATTGAATAGAATCTATGTATGATCATTGTTGCAGTTTTAGAACTCCAAACCTGAAATTAAGGACATACGAAGCAGGAGTTAAGAAAGTTACAGGAAAAGGAATATGGCGTTATATCATCTCATCATCTTCGGAATATGGCCAGTAAGAGTACAACAAAGTATGTAAATTAATATTCTACTGTGATTTCTGATTTTAGAATTTAGAATGATCCATTAAGAGTGGAATGTGACACTACTCCAAAGCAACCTTGTCCGGTTACTGGAAACACAGTAGTAGAGTTGGGACCATATTCAACTAAACTGTGTAGGGCAATTTGGAAATCCTATTTATAAAAGCGAAAGGCAATTACGATTAACAGCATCAATGTTTGGAAGGATAATAAAGAGACGGCCACATAGGTACCCCTTGCCATAATGTTAAAAGTTGTTTGACCCAAAATAATTTTTACGCAGAAGCTACAGAGTATGGCATTTCCAAAGAGCAAGTTGCCATTGAACAATTTCAGCAGGAAACAAATCTAGTAGTGAAATCTGGCCTGTGGGTAGATTTAGATTATGGTTTGCTAGGAGCATCTCCTGATGGTAAATATTATTTTCCTATTCCCATTATTAAAGGACCCATGTTATAAATGTTGACTGAGTTTACCTACTCGAACCATTTTATAGGCATCGTCGAACAAGATGCAATTTTGGAAGTCAAGTGCTTCTATTCCGCCCGTGATCTTGAAGCTACTACCATAGATGAGGTGATAAACTTGAAACAAAGTAGCATTTGTTTAGAAAAGAAAGGACCGATAATACGTTTGAAAAGGAATCATTCATATTATTATCAAGTGAGTATCTATTCAAATAAGGAAATTAAAATGTTATTAAGCTTTTTTTAGGTACAAGGTCAAGAGGAAATTCTAGACCACTTTGGCTCAGGACGATGACCTCAATCACATTGTATTTACTGTCAATCTTTAAAAATGATGTTTTCAAAGCCTACCTGTTATTTTAATTTCATACAAGAGACGCGGTAAAGCATTTTTCATCATTTCAGGGGTGGACTTTTGTGTATAGGTAATTTGGGTTAAATCGGCTTATTTTGAGTTCTATGTGGACAGCAATAACGGAGTTGTATAAATATTGGTTGCAAAAAAAATTAAAAAGATCATAGACAATTTTATTAATTTCATTTAAGTAATGATAATGAAAATACTCCTCAAATGTTTAAAAATAAAAAGGGAACGGTTGTTTTATGATAAATTGTGCTCATTTGTAAAGCCAGGTATTTTTAAATTGTTCAATATGTTTATTGTAAACTCAGTGTATTTTAACTATTTTGTTAACATTGTTTTACACCCTGTTGGTTCTTTTTTGTAAATAAATGAGCAGTTATCTAACTACTTTGTCAATTATTATGTATCTAAATAAAATACAGTTATATAGGTACAACTTCAATGTCGGTTTGAATTCAGATACTATATCTCTTGCTTGTATGTTTCCGTGTATGAATCAGCGAAGAAGAATAAATCGGTAATTATAGGTTATATCCCGAGTACTATGAATTTAATCAATTAAAATTATGCAAAGCTGGTTGTTAGGGAAATTTAAGGTTGAGGGATTTTATTTTGAATTAATAACGAAAACATTTGCTCAAAAGTAATATTTTGCTAACATGTAGTTTTGCATAATTTTGATAAGATTGAATTAATTGTATAAGCCGTTCACGATCTTTTTGGGTCAGGTGAGGCTATGACCATCTAGTAATTTTGTTGGCAGTACCTCTGTTGCAACTAAACTCCCTCATGGAAATTGACAATTTTTGTGTTAGGTTAGGTTGTTTTCAGTTTAAGGTTATATTTTCTGAATAGGTACATTGTTGCCGGATATTCTCTAGTCTCCACATCGACTCGCTTTCTTTTAAATGTGGTCTGTCCTTCTTAAATTGGAAGTAGCATCGTTTAGTGGAAATTTTTTGTTGCAACAAAATTATTTTGGGCATTTTGACTTTTCCTTTGACGGAAATTAAAATTATTTTTACACATTTGATAAATCATTTATTTTCTTACGAATATTAAAATATTAAATCTGGCAATGTGGTGCAAGAAAATGTCGAACAGACACTGACAGAAAAAAAAAGTTGCATCCGCTACATCATCGAATCAGTTAGTCCAACATGAAAAGAAAAAATCATAGCCAACTCTGTCCCAAAAAGGTCGTGAACGGCTTATATGAGGGGTACCTATATTTAAAGATTATTTCTTGAATGAGATTAAATTAAATCAAAATAGCATATTTACATTTTATTTTGAATATAGTTTCCTGAGTAAGGAATAGTAGGTATTAATTATTTTTGGTAAAGTTTGTACAATAGATGAAGCTATTTCAATTTTAGTAAACAATTCATGATTGTCAGGAAGATTCTGGTCTTGCATGTTCTCCCACAACAATTTCACCTTGAACCCCCAGTTTTTCAATACAGTAGTAATATATTCCATTGATGCAGTCTGGTGCAAAGTATATTTTTTTTCTTCACAAATGCTGTGAATTGCCTCCATATTGATTTGTTAGTTGTACCTGTATTGACGGGGACACTATTTTTTATTGCTTTGTCGATTAATGAACTACAAAAAATCTTTACTGGTACTCATTGTGAATGGTGCGACGTTTTGCAATTTTCAGACTCGAAATGAATTTGTTTGTTAGTATTCGTTTACCATAATAACGCAATACAAGAAGCACTGCGATGCTCAGTAATTCTAAAATATTTGTCAATGTAAACGTCAAAAACATCAGAAAATGAATTTCTACCAAGCAATATTTTAGAAAGTACCTAGTTCTGAAAGTCAAACTAGTGAAATACATCATACTCGATGCTACTATCACTTGGAAAGTGTTCTAGGCCAGATATTCCATTATCCTAATCAAAATTACCCTTTTCAAATTGGCGGGCTTTAATCGCCCCTAAGTTTTAGCAAGGATTTTGTTCACTATGTAATGCCATAAACAACAGAAAATCGGACTTTATGATTGGCCAGTTTAGGTATGAAGGAAATAATCAAGCAAAAAATGTAACAAATTATCAACTAGCTATTAGTAGGTTTAATTTTTACTTTTTACTATAAGCAGACATCTCCATTATGCCGACCCTTTTTTACAGTCCCGAAGGTGTCTGCTTATGAGAGATTTTACTGTATTACATAAAAAAAATCAAATCTGTATTGCAATTATTACAGTTATTAAAAAAGTTATGGGAAGTGTAAATTTTTATGTAACCTGTATAGCTATCCATATAATAGCCAGCGCCATCTCAGTGGCAATAGCTGAAACGTTATATGCACAAAGGCATGTAGAGGTCATGGAGTTGTCAATAACTTGCCCAAAAATTCCATTTTCTCAATAAAGACTGTATAGATTGATTTCAAATTTTAGGTAATTGATGTGGTTAGCCTTCTAGTGGCAATAACAAATTATTATGTTTGTAGGTGATTTTATTTTTTTTTATTTTTATGATTTCAGACGATGAGTTACTGTATTAAAACAATCCATTTCGCATTGAAACTTTGTTATTGCCATTATAGGTATTTCTTCATGGCTTTAGTGTTTCCTCCAAACTTAGATATTCATTTAAATTTAAAATAATGACATTATTAGAAAGGTCTGCTTTTCGCTTACGGCGCCATCTGTTATTAATCGTGTCTGACGGCCCCCTCTTAAATGACAAATATAATATACAGTAAAAGTGCAAAAATCTATAATTCAGTCTTAGGATAATGAATTAAGATTGTACCGTATATCGCAAATAATAAGAACCAAACTTGGTGAATTTTCGTTATAAACAAAAATGTTGTACCTAGCATTGATCACGTATCAGTGAGTGTTAGACGATTTTAACATAGTAGGCATAATTGAAAATGTTCAGATACACCGTGCGAAAGAGGCGAGTGATATAATTAATTATTGCAGTAAATTGCGGAGTTCCTAAATAGAATTACCAAAGAGACAACTAAACGATTTTTAATGTTTTCGTCTTAACTTTAATTACTAGACCGCTTTTTTGTTTGTAAACACATTCGATATTAACGTGCTTGCGGAGAAACCTACAGTTTGTGTATAATATGCCTACCTATATAAATTCCCGGTGTTATATTGTTTGCCACAGTACCTACATAGCCACGTTCGGGGCAGATACACGTGTTTTGTGCCACAAAAACGTGAACAACAAACATCAAAGACATAAATACGTTATTAACAACCAACGTAAAGGAACAACCAGGTAAGTACCAGAACACAAATAACAACAACATCCAACATAGACTAACACCGATCTGTATGTTTTAGAAAAGTCTCGAAGACCCTAATATCCACTATCGACCAACGTCGTTTCTGTTAACGTTTAAAATGAAAGGATATATAATATTTACAATTCTACTCGTTCTTACCATTACCACTGAGATTGCGGTTGGTGATTGTCTATCGGGAAGATATGGGGGTCCCTGTGCAGTATGGGATAATGATGCCTGTCGTCGAGTATGTAAAGAAGAAGGACGTATAAGCGGTCATTGCAGCCCTAGTCTCAAATGTTGGTGTGAAGGATGTTAAATTGTTATTTAATAAATTTGTTTTCTCTTGTATATACTAAAATATAAAGTTCTAAAACTTATTAATTGTATCACGCTAAATATTAATAGCTGAACATAAGCCGGATATTGACTGCTTGTCAATTTAATTATTGAAGTTTAAAGGACGTTTAAGTTTAAAATCAGAAACACTCGAGTTAAATGGATACATGGATACAAATCGAAGTGCTTTGGAATGTCATCAGGTGTACCGCAAGGCAGTAACCTTGGTCCGCTTTTATTTCTTATTTTTATAAATAGTCTTCCTAAATTAGTGCAATATAGTAAATGCTTACTCTTTGCAGATGATTTTAAGTTATTTTTAACGATACGTACTCTAAATGATGTAATTTATTTACAAAGGGATTTGGATGCAGTGGTACATTGGAGTATTGCTAATAAATTATCTTTTAATACAAATAAATGCAAAGTGATGAGTTATTTCTTGAGTAAACATCCAATTACTTCTGACTACATGATGAATGGAGTGGCACTGGATAGGATTACATCAACCACAGATTTAGGCGTACATTTTGTTGAAAATATAAAGTTTGATATACACGTTGATAAAACTGTTAAAAGTTGTATGCGAAATTTAGGATTTATTATGAAAAGCTGCAAAGAATTTATTAATCTCAATGCTCTAAAGATCCTTTTTGATACTCTGATACGGTCTAAACTGGAGTATGCTATTGTAGTATGGGATCCTGGAGCTGTGACTTACTCAAAAGCTCTAGAAACAGTACAAAATAAATTTATAAAGTATTTGTACTACAAAAAATATGGAAGCTACCCAGAATATGATTCGTATCAGAGTATTAGAATTGAATTCGAAATGTTTAAATTAGTACAAAGACGAACAGTCATATCGCTCATGTTTCTCTACAAATTATTGCATAATAAAATAGATTCCGTAGAGCTGCTATCAAAAATTTTATTCTACGTGCCTTTTTATAGATCAAGAACTAAAACGTTGTTTTACACAAAATATAGAACTGATATTAGAAAATCATCTCCTATTATAAGGATGTGTTTATGTTACAACAAACTAACATTACAAAATGAGAAGCTGGACATTTTTAACACTAATGAAAATAAATGCAGGCAATTATATGAGACGGTTAGAAAGTACTCTGGTGTGTGCATCTCGGAATAGTGACTGGTATTAAAATATTATTTTTAAATTCATTAAGTTGCCAATCGTGTTGTTTTCTTTTGTATTTTTGCATTTATATTATATATACTTTTTTTTCATTTTAAGAACACTGTAATTGGGTTTCGTGCCCGTTGTGTTCGTTTATAAATAAAATAAATAAAAATAAAATGACAATTTAAGTATACCTTCATACGCTATCAACGCTCTAAAATCTAAAACGTTTTCAATAATGTCTTATACATAGCTACTTATCAAAATAAAGTTAAATAACCTGTAAATATACGAAAAGTGTGTTTATAAATAGATATAGAATTATGCAGATACTAAAAATAAAATCTAATTCGACAAGCATATACAGTATGTTCCTACGCTGAGTTTACATTGGCTAGACTGGATAGAAAATATCTTCCTACAACCACACGAAAATAGCTATGTGTACAGTAAATAAGGAAGGCAGAATATGTTCCGTGCCAAGCGTGATATAATTGATCGGGGAGTGAACAATAGTACATTGTGTATCTAGGACGAAAAGCGTAACATTCCCGGACAACTGTGAATATTGTTGGGCGAGGTGAATGCCAAGCCCAACAACGCAGGAGTCTGGGAATGTTATACATACTATACTATATACATACTATTTTCCGTCGATCGATACGAGTAATTAAAAAAATTAGAAAATAGTAGTCGACTATTCCCATCAATCAATTTTCAAAATTTGAACCAATCAGAGTCGAATACAGCGAATATTTTGCACATGTGCAATACCCGCGTATTTGCACAAGTGCAAAGTGGGTATTTGCGGAAAGATAACCATACCAGCTAGGTATACAAGAAATTTCAGAAAGAAAACTGGAAACTCTTTAAAAAGGAATAATATGATATGCAAAGAATGAAATTTCTTCGGGGAATAGTCTTGCAATATTCCCCGCGTGCATTCAGTATAATTCGAGTACTCGAATATACAGAATGCACTAGGGATATAACTACTGAATATTTCCTGCCTAGGACGGGAATATTATGCCTGTACAGTTTTATTGTAAATTACCTAGCAACGGCTGATCTAATGGAATGTTTGACTTTGCTCATAAAATTGTATCAATAGTCATGGTGTAAAGACAGATGGTGTGCTACGGATGAGACTAGATTTCGTTCAGTGTGCGCAGTGACGTCACGTTGTGAGCATGTTGAAACTGGGAGCATTAGCTGCATCATTGCGCTATTGTGTAATATTCGCCCCTGCTTATAAGGGTTGTAATATTTATTTACCACGGGATAGCTCATAAATCGGAGAAAAGTTCAATCGTTTGCTCAGATATACCATAAATAAGCAAACACCAACGGAGTATCCTGTATAACAATTTATTTTGTGTAACTATAATACATAATTAAATATTCGTGTAATTCAAATAAATGAGATGTATATTGAACAGGATTGACGATCGTATAAAAACGCGGCTTCCTGGTTCTCGCGGCTACGGATTCTACGAACGGTAGGCGCTTCCTGGTTCTCGCGGAGACGGGCTCGTGCGCAATTCGTTCAGGGATGTCGAAGTCGGTCGGGCCGCTATTTAGTAGCTCTTCGGGACGAGCGCAACGGCACAGCTCAGTTTGACAGTTTAGTTGTTTTGCTACTGGGAATTATTAACAACAATTAGTTCGACTATCTTATTTCTCACCTGGTTTGTGCGGCTACGATTTGTCGTTTAATACACTCTCCGGGGTTTCGCCTCGGAGCGGGGAAATTCTATATTGCGGCCGAAATCCAACCAGTGGTCGCGGCGCCTCGATCAGCTGGATAACCTCAAATTATTCACGTATTTGCGGAGCTCTGTGGAGGAGATCTTTGCGGCCAATACTAGGTCTCAGCGGACACCTGGGTGAGTTGCTAACTGTAATTCTAGTAATTAATAGCAGTGAAACGGCTCTCCCAATTTACAGTTTTAATAATTGCGCCGGTTTAGCGGAGTGTCTAATTTCAATTAATCGGGAAATCGGGATTTGGACATTTCGCTATTTATTGTAGGTTTACAAACGGTTTTCGGTACAGGATATTTACAGGATAAATTGGCCGGCGTTTCAGGCGTCCGATTGAGACCACTGAATTAAACTAGCCGTCAGGAATCTTACAGGATAATTAGCTGCGTTTCAGACGTCTTCACAGAACCACTGAATTGAACTAGCTGTCAGGAATTTTACAGGATAATTAGCTGCGTTTCAGACGTCTTCACAAAACCACTGAATTGAACTAGCTGTCAGGAATTTTACAGGATAAATTGGCTGGAGTTTCAGGCGTCCGATTGAGACCACTGAATTAAACCCAGCCTCGGAACGGTTCCCTAGGTACTGGTAGAGTCGACGGGGGAACTCTCTGGACAGGACAGGATGAAGGACTGGAGGGATAATCGGGAACTAGGTGCTTGCTGAGAATCTATCAGGGGAATCTCTGGGGAATCTCTTGGAAATCTCTCTCGAAATGCGTTCTGCAAGCCCTTTTATATGTTTTGTAAAGCTATTAGGTGGAGAGGAACGGCGCGCGGTTCGCCTTTGTTCGCGCTGTTATCACGGGCGCAACTTCGGTCTGCGCTATCTTATCTTCCTGGGACACGCCGGGTTCTTGATAACGCTAAAGGTCGGCGACGTTTAAATTTGCATATATTATTTAATATTGAATTAATCACATTCAAACGGGAGCTAGCGTTACAATTGTGGTCGTCGTGTTCATTCCGTTTCATTTGTGCTTTTTTGTGCTTAGATAATTTATTTACTTAAGAAAACAGGTGAATTTTTTTATTTTATCATCATTAAATTTCAAAAGGGTATCATATTAAGTAATAATTCTTTACTGTGTCTATATGAGTATTTGCATTCTAAACATGACGTCGAATATATTTTTACATAACGGCTAAACCTCAGGACATTTTGGATTTTTTTCTCATTTATGCGTGCTATGGGTTCTGCTAATGACCACCCAACATCTATTGACCTCAAATATAGATTGAGATGGTATATTTTGGGCAAACACTCAAGGGCGGTGTTTTCCACGAAGAAAAACATTGGGGAAAGTGAAGAATTATGTTTGGTTAAACCTTTAGAATCAATAATGTGGTTCATAATGTGTTAACTGCTGTTGATGATGGGCTAATTCGAAGTGAAATATAAAAAGAAATTTCCTTCTTTGACAATCAAACATTTATTATATCTGAATATGTTGATGACAATGACTGTTCTGAGATTACTGACGCGTCTGATTTTGAGCCATCTTCGGAATATTTAGAACTACTGAATATGCTGGAGAAATCAACATTTACCGACACAATAACCAATGAGGGGTTGAAATGTATAGCTGGTTATGTGGCTTATAGATTTAATGAGAAATACAAAGATCTTAATTTAGGTGTACACACGCATACTTGAAATCAATCACAAACTCCAGATTGGACGAATATTTTTCAAAGGGTAATTTGATGTATCCCAGTGAAGATATGATGAAATTAGCCCGCATTGTGAACAATTTCACGGTTCTACATTTTCAAAAGAGGAAAATATTTTTGATATGTTATCGGATTGCATTTCCACTCAACATAATCTTGGTAATACATTTCCTCAGGAAATTATTCATTGTTTAGTCCGTACTAGGACCTATATTAGACTGAGGAAACTTAATAAAAAAATCAGTTTTGATAATTGCAAACGGAAGTTGAACAAAAAAATGTCAAAATTTACTAATGCGCAAAAAGTATAATTTATATAAAAATGTTAATTTAGTTATTTGATTATAAGTTTTAATTTTTTTAAATACCCAAGTAGTATTGTTTCACTTTTGTATTTAATCGATTTTGAATAAAAAATTAATTATTGTAAGTAAGTAAAAGATCTTTATTTCATCGTAAGATGTTTTTACATAAGCTGTTATATAATTAAATTGTACATAATTTTTTAACATAATTAGAACATGCTTTCTTAAACTGCTGGGATTTGTCTGGAATTTCGTTATATAATTTTAATCCTTTACAATATAAGTTATTTTGAGAGGTAGTTTTTGTATTTAATGGTAATCTCAAGTTTTTGACGTTTCTAGTAAGATAATTTTTATCATCTCTATTATAAACGATAAACTGGGTCATGTAGTTAGGTGGTTGCTTGTATATGATTTAGCAAATTAATATTAGCGTATTGAAACAAATTCGCTGTTGTATTAAGCATCAGCGCAATTTTTGTAGGTCTATTGTTGTTACTCTGTCCTATGAATGTTTAATTATTATATCAAAATCAGTTAATTGCGTCAATTAAACAAATAAACGATACGAAATTGAAATATGCGTGGTATTATTATCATATGAACTCCAAAGCGTGCTCCCAACGTGACGTCACTGGCAGAAGCGAGACAGAATGATCTCACTCACTCGCTGCGCACTGGCACACCATACTGTCTTTACACCATGTCAATGGTGTGTCAATTCCAGTACGATTGGTGGAAAAAATACATATATCTGTACGTGTTGCAAACAAAAGTTTGGCTGTGCTGCGAACCCTTTTTGTATGTTAAAAGGTTACATCAAAAACTCATCTCACAATCTCTGAAGTTTCTTTGGGACGTTCTAATTTTACAATTCTCGTTAATAAGCGCTGGTATTTTGAGTACTGATTTTGTTTGTGAAACAATTAGTATGTTATTTAGGCGTGTGTGTTTTTTGCTGAAGAAAAATAAAGAAAATTATTTCAATCTTTCCCTATAGATGAATTGACACTGTTAGGAGTTAAATCATTATTATCGGTAGTATTGAAGGAAAATATGAAAGTTATTTTCTTGGAAAATTGGTGTAAACGAGACAGAGTGAAGGTGATGCACAGTCTTCAAGAGAACTATTATTCAATGTTAAGGACGACATTATCAGCGGAGAGAAACATCGACACAAAGAAGGTAGGCATTTGCGCTTGCTGTTTCACTTTGTCGCATGTCTCCAATGACAACGATCGATAATGGCTATTTGTATAGAGCAATGCTACAAACTACTTCGAGAAATTGCAGCGCTCCCGCTATGCGATTGCACCTCAACTTTCTCTCTTGATCGGCAAATTGGTTTTGCACCCAAAATATACAGATTTTAGCTACAATCGTGTTTATAAGAGTGCTTGTTTTTTTATAAACACAATCAATTTCTTATACTGGAACATGTCGATATTGTTTCAACAAATAATGTTGATCTCAGCATTGAGTAGATATCCAAAGGTTTCATAGAATTTGGTTTTTGAGCAAAATAAACTAATAATTAGTCGAAAATATACATCTAAGATAGCATAAATGAAAAACTAAAACTGCACAGAAAGTATTTCCGAAACCAATTTTATTATAAGTTGAGACTACAACAGACGTTCAAAACATAAACAAATCGTCCGATGTTCCTTCTGGTGTCGGAGTTTTTTAACTGCATTTCATTTTAGTATAGTTAATAATAATTGACACAATTATATGTTTGTAATCCAATAATTAAAATAAATTGTTTTCTAATTGCTTATTAACACGATTGTAGCTAAAATCTTCTGTATATTTTGAGCGCAAAACCAAATTGCCAATCGAGAGAAAAAGTTGAGAGGCGTCCGCGCCGCGAGAGGTTGTAAAGTTATTCTAGTTAGGTACTTCTTGCGTTAGAGGTAAAGTGTTTTTTAAATAATTAAAGCGTTATGTAATGAATAAAGTCAGATGTGTACTATTATAATTACTATTGATAACTGACTTTGACAGTAGTGGCTCCACAAACATTCACCTGCGCGTCAAGGCCATATCTTTATTATGACATAAATTATAACTGTCATAAATGCAAACCTTTGTTAAATCGACCTTTATGGATTAATAACAGAAAATTTAAGGTCGTAGAAAAAATATTGTATGCAAACTCGTGCTAAAAGTGTTAATGCACTCGACATGTTATGAAACTCAGTCTTCGGCTTCGTTTCATTCAACACCAACTTTTAGCACTTGTTGCATAAATAGCTATTTTATCCATTTTATTACAATATTATAATAAACTAAACGAATTTGCACGGAAAAGTAATGTAATAATTGTCCAACAAGTAAACCTGCGCCGGTCGGATTGACACTTCATCCTAAAACTAACCTAAAAATAAAAATTATGCTAACCCGATTATTTACTAAGAAACTTAGATATTAAACTACAGAAGATGTTGGAAATGTCTGCCTTCTTCTTCCATACACAGTGCAACACGTCTCTTCATGTTATTAAACACTTTTTGTAAAAGGTGAGGTGTAATTTTATTACATTCTTCTACGATACTTAGTCGTAAATCTTTCAGAGTATACACTGGTGTCTTAAAAATGGTATTTTTTAACATAGGAAACAGGAAATAATCGAGGGGACTAAGATCACCGATCTTGATGGATAACGATCGCGTGATATCAATCTTTCATCATAAAATTGTCGCAAGAATTCCAAGGTGGTACGAGCCACATGAGGCCGAGCATTGTCGTTCTGAAAGTAACCCTGTTGCAGTTCCTCATCATCCAACTGATTGATAAATGATTGCAGAATGTTGTTCTGGTATCTTTCAGCAGTGATAGTACCTTCAAAAAATATGGGACCGATCAACCTCCTTCGCGAAAGTGCTACCCAAATACCGATTTTAGGGCAATACAAGGGAGTTTCTCTCATAAAATTGGGATTGTTGGTACTCCACATTCTCATCACTTGCGAATTGACGTATTCAAACAAATAAAACCATGATTCGTCTGAGAAGAACGTCAAATCCAAAGCATTATCATCCAGATTGTCTCGGAACCAGGTACAGTATGTAACTCGCTTATTATTATTTTGCTGGTGGCGGCCATTCCTGATGAAGTTGTACTTTGTAGGGATGCAAGTCTAAATCTTTTTTTTAACTAAGATTACTTTCCTGCGACAAACTTCGAAGCGATAACGTAGGTTCCTCTGCCACCCGACCCCTTACTTGTTCGATGGCATCATCCGTTCGAATTCGTTTCCTGCCAGATCTAGTTCTGTGACCTACACTACCAGTTTCTTCAAAATTGGTAACGGTATGCTGCATTTGAGGTAGGAAATGATCTTCAATCACTGCTACTTCAGGAAAACGCACTCTGAACTCGTTTAAACACAAACGTGGATCATGCATCCATTCACCATTTTCTAGATGCGAGTTTCGATAATATGACTGTATCATAAAAAAAATGTTGTTCTTAAGAAAGCATCGTTATAAAAAGCTCGAATAAAGAATAATTATTATAACACAAATACAAAATGTGTCTGTTGTCAACTGTTTTGAAGTAAATATATTGGACCCAGTTTTAAAGGCAGCAATTGATTCTTTCATAGCCATACTTGATGAGATTGATTTTTGATCATACTTTAGTTCGTAGCGTTAGGTATACAAATAGCTATTGTTGATGGTTGTCATTAGAGACACTCGAAAAAGTGAAACAGCAAGCGCAAATGCCTACCTTCTATAGAAATTATAGAATAGCTACTTTGTGTTCATATATTTCCTCGCTAATAATGTCGTCTTTAAGATTGAATAATGGTTCTCTTGAAACTGTGCATCAACTTCACTCTGTCTCGTTTACACCAATTTTCTAAGACAAGAACTTTCATATTTTCTTTCAATATTACCGATAATAATGATTGAACTCCTAATACTGTCGATTCATTTATAGCAGAAGATTGAAATACTTTTCTTTATTTTTGAGGAGAATTATATTACTATTAGAACTCCCCAAACAAACTTCCGTACACTCCTCGATCAATTACATCACGCTTGGTACGGGATATATTCTGCCTTTCTTATTTCCTGTACACATAGCTATTTTCATGTGGTTGTAGGAAGATATTTTCTATTCAGTCTAGCCAATGTGAACTCAGCAGAAAAGCATACTGTATATGCTTGTGGAATTAGATTTTATTTTTAGTATCTGCATAATTCTATATATCTATTTATAAACACACTTTTCGTATATTTACAGATTATTTAACTTTATTTTGATAACTACTTATATATAATACATTATTGAACAACGTTTTAGAGAATTGATAGAGTATGAGGAATATTAAACTGCCATTCAACTGGAGTTATTATGATTTTAAACTTAAACGTCGTTTAATCTGTAATAATTAAATTGACTGGCAGCCAATAACCATCATGTTCAACTATTAACAATTAGTGCGCTACAATTAATAAGTTTATATTTAGTATATTCAAGAGAAACAAGGTTATTCGACAATAACAATTTAACATCCTTCACACCAACATTTGAGACTAGGGCTGCAATGGCCGCTTACACGTCCTTCTTCTTTACACACTCTGCGGCATGATTCGTTATCCCAAACTGCACAGGGACCCCCATATCTTCCAGATAGACAATCGCCAACCACAATCTCAGTGGTAATTGTAAGAATGAGTAGAAATGCAAATATTATGTATCCTTTCATTTAAACGTTAACAGAAATAACGTAGGTCGATATGTCGATATTAGGGTCTTCGTGACGTTTCTAAAACATACAGATCGATGTTAGTCTATGTTGGATGCTGTTTTTATTCGTGTTCTGGTACTTACCTGGTTGCTCGTTTACGTTGGTGACACGTATTAATAACTTGCTTATTTTCTTTGATGTTTACGTTTTTGTGGCACAAAACACTTGGACCTGTCTTGAACGTGGCTGTGCAGGTACTGTGACAAACATATGACAACGGGATTTTATATAGGCATATTACACGCAAACTGTAGGTTTCCCCGCAAGCACGTTAATGTCGAATGTTAAAGTTAAGTCGAAAACAATAAAAATCGTTTAGTTGTCTCTTTGGTAATTCTATTTACAAACTCCAAGAAATTATTATTTTTAACTCATTTACAAATTTAATCAAATCCGCAATTTACTGTAATAATTAATTATTCATTGTTATATACTTAAATATATCACTCACCTCTTCGCACTGCGCATCTCCACATTTTCAATTGTGTTTAGTATGTTAAAATCGCCTAAAATTCAGTGATAAGCAGTGATACGTGATTAATGCAACGTACAAAATTATTGTTTATAACGCAAATCGACCAAGTTTAAAAATGTTCTTATAATTTACAGTATACAGAACAATCTTAATTCATTATACGAAGATAAAACTATAGATTTTTGCACTTTTATTGTATATATTTGTCATTTAAATATATGTAAACACATCATTAAATATTTAATTTATATATCTGTTACGTAAAAGAATATTCGGTATAGTATATTAAACACACTAGGTACCGATCTTTATTATTATGTAGGGTAAAAACTGGACAACGTTAAAATTCTATGATTATACTTTATTTAATCGATTTGACAAATCTCTAATTTGTTCTAATATTCCTCTAGTGGGGCAATGTGTAGCAAGCTGAAATTCGCCGGATCTAACAATTCTTTTAGTAGTTATTGTATAGAAAAAAATATTATTTTGAAAGAAATATAACAAATAATTTGCATGTCATTTGTTCATAGAAATATAACTTTCAAGTTTAATTTAAAGTGGAAAATCATATTCAGCTGCTAATTAAGAAACTAAGAAGCTTTCACTACATGTTTAGGGAATTGATGGTAATTTCTGTTAATGCGAATTTTAAAACAAATGTGCAATGCTTTAGGTTTAGTGTAATCACTCTTGTCATATGGCATAATAGGATGAGCAGGTGTACTAAAAACGACTCTAAAACCTTTAGAAATGTTGAAAAAGCGGATCTTAAAGATTATTCTTATAAATGCGCGTTATAGTTCGGATGACTTGTATTATGAAACTACATTTTTGATGATCGTCAGTTGTTCTGCAAAGTTGTTTACAAAGAGTTACAAAAAATACTGTTTACGAAAATATCCAACATCACACATACTGCACTCGAAATAAAGAGCATTGCAAATATTCCATTAGCTAAAAAATCTAGAACCAAAGCAGCTATGAGTTTTTGGCAATTAACATTTAAAGTGCTGTACCACAAGTTATGAAAAGCACAAACGAGCATACCATCAAAAGGTAAAAGATTGGTTGTTGCCGTATTCCAGACCATATATCCAACAATTATTTAATTAATTGAGGTCTTTTATGTACTGCCATGATTTTTAATAAATATCGATGTTCCAAACCTTTGTTATCGACTAGGTGCTCAAAGTACTTCCTAATGTTTATATTTAAATGTCAAAATATTGACATTTGGCTTGTAGTTGCGTTTATAAATTAGGAACTACTTTTCAGTGTCGATTTTCAGTTTTGGTACACACGTTAGGTATTTACGATAGATGTACAGTATTTACTGTCCCTAGTATAGAGCATCACATTATTTTTCAATATAATTCCTTTGAACATAAAAACAATTATTCGATCAATGTGCCATTCTTGATATACTCGAAGTCTTGATCACAGAAGATTTTCTGAACTTCTGCTATAGCAACGTCATCGCTTCTAATTTGATTTCCGAAGATTCTCTTTTAGCTTGAAAATAAATTCGCTAGGAGCTAGGTTAGAGAAATAGTGTAGCTTCTCCATAACTTCAAATCAAATATCAACAACTAGCAAGATGCCCGTTCTTCGTACGGGCAACTTTTTTTTCTAAATCTCAAATAAATTCTCCCCCTCACTCAATACGCTAAACTAACAAACGCCGCAAAACAATATTGTAGGAAAAAAGGAAACAAAATTCTTCCGAAAAAAAATCCTCCACTACTTTTTTATGCTTCACGTACCCCCTGGAAATGTGTACGTAATTGTCGTTTTTGTATACATTGATAAAACTATAGTTTTAGTATAACAATGAGATAAAATTAAAATATGTACAAAAAAAAAAAAAATTGTATTCATAAATTATAGCAAGATACCCATTTCTACCACTTGGGGTTGGAAATTCAGAAATCCTATATATTTTGAGATAGTACTGAGTAATTCGTGAAAACACAGTTTATTCCTTTTCATCCCTTAGGGGTGGAATTTTGAAAAATTCTTTCAGCTCATATTATCCTGAAATAAACCCACAGCGAAAAAAAATTAATAAATTTAACAGCCTGGCCCTTTTCAGTTTTCCCTTTTACCGCTTTAGGGGTAACATTAAAATCCCTTAACCCCTTTCTAAATATTTTAAGAATACATCTGTATGCCAAAAAAAAAACAATGTTCTAAAGCAATAAACATAGGAGATACGAAGGGTTTTTAATTCACCCCGAATCCAGATTTGCACCTTTAGGGTTGATTTGGAAAATCCTGAAATGCGTTTTTAGACACTTGTATTGGATACTTATGCAAGCAAACGCCAAGTCGATATCTTATCGGGTCTAAGGGATATTGAGGAATTCGTGAAATACAGTTTATCGCTTTTCACCCTCTTAGGGGTAAAATTGTAAAATCCCTTAAATCACTTTCTAAATATTTTAAGAATACATCTATATGCCAAAAAGAGGAATGTTCTAACTCAATAACCAATAACCTAAGAGTTACAAAGGGTTCTTTAATTCCCCGAATCCAGATTTGCACCTTTAGGGGTCGATTAGGGCAAAATCCTGAATTGTGTTTTTAGATACTTCTATTGGATACCTATGCAAGCAACTACCAAGTCGCTATTTTATCGGGTCTAAGAGATACTCAGAAATTCGTAAAAACACAGTTTACCCCTTTTCACCACCTTAGGGTTAACATTTCAAATTCCCTTAAACCCCTTTCTAAATAGTTTAAAAATACATCTGTGTGTCAAAACAGAATGTTCTAACTCAATAAACATAGGAGATACGAATGGTTTTTTAATTCACCCCAATGCAGATTTGCACCTTTAGGGGTTGATTAGGGCAAAATCCTAAATTAAGTTTCTAGGTATTTTCATTGATAATCTTTGCAAGTAAACACCAAATCGATATCTTATCGGGTGTAAGAGATATTGAGGAATTCGTGAAAACACATTTTACCCCTTTTCACCTTCTTAGGGGTCGAATTTCAAAAAATTTCTTCTTAGCACTACCTACGTAACAAATTGAACCTTCCGCCCAAATTTCAAGTTTTTAGTGCCAGTGGTTTCGGCTCTGCTCTGCTATATATGTATAGATTGCGGTCCTAGAAATGAGGCTCTTATGAACCGGAAGGTTACCGGGGTGAAAGAGAATTCCTGGTAACAATTTTTCTACTCTGTTTTCTTTAATACAATAACGAAGTTTTGTAACTAATGTTGCACAAGTGACATCAGGGACCTATGATTTTCTCTGCCTATGCCATTCACACCATCAAAATTTCTTGGGTACACGCAGAATGCGGCCGTGCAGCATCTTTGGCATGTTTGCCCCTTCCTCTATCTCATTTTTTACTATAGTCAAAATTATACCCATTCGGAGTCACGTGACTTTTGTCTGTCTCTGTTCATCTTTAGTAAAATAGATGAAATGGAAGAAATTTGAAAAAAAGGCATGTCGATTCATAAAATTAATTTTAAAAATTTGACGTTTCTAATCTGTCAGATTATATTTTTCGTGTAAGTTATTGAGATAAGGGTAATAAAACCTAAAATTGTTGAGCCGAAAACTGGAAATTAAAAGAAACCATCGGACATGCGGTATAACGAGCAGTCACAACAATTAATTTGAATATTATGCGCTTTTTTTTATGAAGAGTACAATATTAATAATAGTAAATCAACAGTTTCACCCTCCAACGCTGTTCGCCGTGCTTCTCTTGCGTTAAATATCTCGGAGAGCACAATTTACCGAAAATATGAGCCAGAAAGTGAAGAATGCAAAAACGGAAGTCGACGAAGCAGTCAAGACACTGTATATAAAATGTATGTAGCTAAAGAATTTGTAACCATAAAAAATCTAAAAAATTCTTGGTTGAAGAATCTGGAGATTTTTCACATTCAGTTTCTTCCCTAAATAGATTGTGCAAGGAAATAGGCTTCAAATGGCAATGTTCTATAACAGAATATGCATGCACAGAAATTGACTTAAAATTTGCTATACGCAGCAGGTTTTAATGTAGCAGCTGACATATCTTTATTATATTTACATTTTACGACATGTTATGTTTTCTTTAACCTGTAAATTCAGTTTGATTTCATATAAGAGAATAAACCCGTAGCAACCTTGTTTTAGAAATTGGCATATGTCAGGATAACCTACAAAACGGAATGTCATTTATTTCCCTAAAATTGCATTTTTAAGAATCGACATACGTAAAATTACTAGATTATCACGTGACTCCGAATGGGTATAAATTTGACTATAGTTGAAAAGAAGAAGCAGAATTTCCAAGCACGCCAACCTTATTTGTATTAATTTATTTTGGCCTTAAACCTTTCTTCTGTACGTATTAGTGAGCGATTAAATATCATTTTCCCATTTATCAAAATCTTAGCGCAACCATTCCTTCCAACTTGTACAACTGTCAAACAAGTAAATCCAACCTACTTAAATTTGGAAGTTTGTTGTCACTAAAATAAAAAAGCAATTGCGGTTGCTAAAGGCAACATATTGCAAAGGGACAATAAATACGTTATAACCCTCGTATCTGCAATAGTTTGTAAAATTGACTTTTATAGTTGGCAGTTTTAAGTTTGTTGAACGACTGTTTAATAACAAGATTTTTATTAGTCAGCGATTGCCCAACAATGAGTGGTTAAAATTTTTAAGCGCCCAACATTTTTAAAATTATGAAATCATACTCTATGTTCTCCAGGGTGAAGTTTTTCTTTGTTATGAAGCCAACGTTGTTATTTAATATAGTAATCCTAACTTTCATTTTAAGTAATTTTAGATTGCTATCCTGCCTTCTAGATTTCATCGTATACAAACATTTGTAATATCATTTCATAACTAAACAAAACATTAATATATTTTCATAATTCGAAATGGTTTCTTAAAATCATTAAAATTATATTTTAAAAAAAGAGTATTTCCCTCCCTGAAATTCTTACCAAATCTTCATAATTTGTCATGGATTAATAAAACTATTCAATGTTGATAGAAAAGACTTTTAGACTTGCATAATTTCATGGCTGACGTACTAATCAGATTCAGCCTAAAGATCTAGGCTGGATAGTCATCCCACCTAAAAATCGTATTATTTTACTCACTTTTTCATAACTAATCAGAACATAACCAGAAACATTGAAATAAATTTTTATTCTAGTTCTACATATTGTTCAGGTATCATTTTCTCTAAACTTTAAACCAGTGAATAATGCACGATACACAAAATATATGATTACATGGACTTTTAACCATATTCCGGTTTTGATTTCTAAAAGAACTAAAACAGTGTTCATCAGAATTAAATCTCTGATAATCATCAATCGACTTTATCTCAAAATTATTTTATACTGTCTTCTGATAAGGTTTATTTATTATGGGTACTGTTACAACCTTAACTATGTTCTCAACTACCCAATTTTAGCTAGAACACATTTATGACCTAACAGATTAAATGACCGATGATATTTAGGTACTCTCATTTCAAATACCTTTACACATTTCTGATCTCTAACAAGCTCCTGTTATGTTGCAACAAAAAATATTTCGCGTATTAAATCAGTCGAAAAGGCAATTACAACTCCTAAATATTCTCTTATAGAGTTACTTGGAAATGAAGTTATAATAATTTAAAGGTTATTAAATATTATAAATGTTTAACATCCTTCACACCAACATTTGAACCTAGCGCTGCAATGACCACTTGGAAATTCTTCTTGACATACTCTACGACATGCGTCGTTATCCCATACTGCACAGCGACCCCCATATCTTTCCGGTCGACAATCCCCAACTATAATCCCAGTGGTAATGGTAAGAAAGAGTAGAATTGCAAATTTAAATATCCTTTTATTATAAACGTTAATAGAGACGATGTAAGTCGATAAATCGATGTTAGGGTCTCCGAGACGTTCCTAAAAGATGTAGATCGATGCAGGTCTACTTTGGATGTTTTTTTTGTTCTGGTACTTACCTAGTTGTTTCTCTACGTGATTGGTGTACTATCCCAAAAAATATAACAACGAAAATCGTACGACACTCAGTAATGACCAATAGAAAAATTAGTTCACGAGCCGTAACCAAGACAACAACAAAATTTCTTGGAAATTTTTTGTAGGTATGGATTACTTCTTTTTAGGGTTTGTGTCGTTACGATTTTCTTTCCGAATCTGCATTCGAGCATTAATTCATATCCGGAAATTATTTTTCTTGCATTCCAACAACATCCTAATTTAATGCGACGTTGTTGGAACCCAATCACAAACATTTCTGGAAATAATTAATGCTCTTATAAGGTTATATTTGAGAATTTATATAGGTAGATATATTACACACAAACTACATTTTTCCTCATGCTCATAAATGTTGAATCTTTTTATAGATAAACAAAGCGTTTCAGTAATTAAAATTAAGTAGACAACATTAAAAAAAAATCTGGTGTGATACACTCACACAACTTCCTTTTACAGTGATCTTATAATTAGTCAAAAATTTCATTTTTAATTTTTAACCATTTGTTAAAATTTTCAAAAATTACAAATTCTACAAAAACGGTACAAAATCGAGTGTTAGTTGAAGAGACAAATTTTCTCTAGAATTTTAAGGTGAATTCAAAAATATAATAATATACTGGGTGTTTTATTTAAAATAGGAGTTAATAAAAAAAATAGAAAAAAAAACAAAAGAAACCCACTTTAGAAGTATTCAACTGGAAAATCACATATCTCACATCAATACACATTAAAAATGTAAGAAAAATGTAAAATTTAAAAAAAATCGTTAGAGCCGTTTTTGAAAAAATCGAAAAAAACTGAAAAATCACAAGAGTAAACACCTACTTCCGGTTATGCGATTTTCTTCAAAAGCTTGCTGTCTCATCTACATAGTACACAAAACTTATATATGAAGTTTCAATGCCATACCTCTTTTCGTTTTTGAGATATTCTGTTCACAGACACACAGACAGACAGACAGACAGACAGACACACAGACCAATGAAAAAAAATATGTTTTTTGGGATCAGGGGACTCTAAAACGTGAAGATCTGTTGAAAACTTAATTTTGAATGTTTGGGGTGAATCCAATACTTCCTTTATAGTAGTAAAAGGAAGTAACGAGTATTTGTCTCGCGACAACGTAACCCAACGTAAGAATGTTTTGTTAAGAACAAAAAACACCACATTTTAAATGCTCTGATTATTTCCAGTATACGGAACAATCTTAATTGATTATTTGAAGATAAAATTATACATTTTTGTGCTTTTATTGTACATATTTGTTATTTAATTACATGCAATTATATTATTATAGATTACATTTGTATATCTTTAAGTAAAAAAATCTGGTGTGATACACGCACACCACTTCCTTTTACAGGAAATTTGTTTTTAGCATCCTTACTACATTATATAAAAAAACCGAAAAAAAACGTGTTAGAGGTATTCAACTTGAAAATAACCTATCTCACATCAATACATATTAAAAATGTAATAAAAATGTGAAAAAAATCGTTAGAGCCGTTTTTGAGAAAATCGAAAAAAAACTGAAAAATTAGAAAAGTATCAAAAACTTTTATACATCATATACCAAAACGCAATAAAGATAAGCTAACTCTAAACTTTTGGGTCCATAACTCAAATATAAAGTTATGACTTTTCTTTTTAATAACAAAAATTTATAAAATCTTATTCATTTCAACCCTAATAATTAAAACCCTAATCTCAATCCCGTCATACTCATGACTAGGAATATGATTAGGACTAGAAATTAAATTATAATCATCCTCCTTATATAAAACCAAAAGCACCCAAAATTTTTAAAATTATGAAATCATACTTTATGTTTTCTATGGTGTAGTTTTTCTTTCTTATGAAGCCCTCGTTGTTATTTAATATAGTAATCCTAACTTTCATTTTAAATAATTGTTGCATTTTTATCCTGTCTTCTAGATTTTATCGTATACACTCTTGCTCAAATATTTTAAATATATTTTCATAACTAAACAAAACCTTAATACATTTTCATAATTCGGAATGGCTTCTTAAAATCATTAAAATTATATTTAAAAAAACTAAAACATTTCCCTCCCTAAAATTCTTACCAAATCAATAAAACCATTCAAAGTTGATAGAAAAGACTTTAAGACTTGCATAATTTCATGGCTAACGTACTAATCAGATTCAGCCTAAAGATCTAGTCTGGATAGTCTACCATCTGCAAATCGTATCATTTTACTCACTTTTTCTATTCAGAACAGTACCAGAACCATTGAAATACATTTTTATTTTAGTTCTACATATTGTGCATGTATAATTTGTTCTAAACTTTAAACCACAAAATATATGATTACATGGACTTTTAACCATATTCCGATTTTGATTTCTAAAAGAAATAAAACAGTGTTCATCAGAATTAAATCTCTGATAATCATCAATCAACATTATTTCAAAATTATTTTATACAGTCTTCGGATAACGTTTATTTCTTATGGGTACTGTTACAACCTTAACTATGTTCTCAACTACTCAATTTCAGCTAGAGTACCTAGAACTAGAACACATTTCTGACCTAAAAGATTAAATGACAGATGACATATACATCCTCTAATTTCAACTACCTTTATACATTCGCGATCTCTAACAAGCTCTGTAATTTTTATGTTGCAACAAAAAATATTTCTGGTATTAAATTAGAATCGAAAAGGCAATTACAACAACTCCTAAATATTCTCTTACAGTTAAACCAACCTGTTATAATAATTCAAAGTTTATCTTTATATTATATATAATTCTTCTGTACGTGTGTATGTGACTGAACTCCTCCTAAACGGCTGGACCGATTTTGATGAAATTTTTTGTGTGTATTTGAGTGGGTCCCTGAATGGTTTAGATTCACAATTGGACCCGGTAGGTGGCGCTGCAATCGGGTTCTAGGAATTTCTTGAATTTTTTTTGACAAATTTCTTTTTTAATTTTATTTAAAGATATCTCGCATATCAGAACATATAACCCTAAAATTTCACCCCCCACCAACCCTCAATATTTTTTAAAATAAAAAAAATCAAAAATTCGAAATCGAAAAAACCTTTGCTGAACCTGCTAATAGCAGGCAAACCAACGTTCGGACAGGACAACGTCTGTCGGGTCCCCCAAAATTTCACCCCCCCCCCCCACCAACCCTAATATTTTGATATCGCAGGGTCTATTAGAGATGACGTAAGGCCCAGGTGGTTGAGCTCCACAATACACCTGCATATTATACGTATAAAACGTTTGTGAGTCACAGAGGGCGTAAATGTTAATCCATACTTGGCCTGCTTTTGAGCCATATCTTTATATACAGTGTGTCCAAGATAAGGAGGGCCAGTATGGGGATCTCGGTAATGGTAAGAGATACAAATTTGGTTAAATGGGAAGAAAGTTGCGCAATTAAAGGACTAAAAAAATGACGTCTAGAAATCCTTGATATGATTGTTCGTTTTTGGATTATCTCAAAAAAAACCGAATTTTTGGATTTTCTTTTTTATTTTTTTCTGGCGTTAATATTAAAGTTAGAGCGAAACTGATTAAACTTCTTTATAGCAACTTTTAGTGGACTTAATGATTACGTTATCAATTTTTTTATCCGACGTTTCGTATTTGAGAAACCATCATCAACTTCATTTTTTTAAATACGGTCCTGGTTTTTTGATGCCAAATTTGCAAAGCCCTTGTTACTCTGAATTCAACAATGTACCACATATTATGATTTAATTACGTTTCGAGCTTTTTTCTGATCATCATCAGAAAATTTTTTAGATACGGACCTGCATTTCTCATAATTTTGTATAAATAAGTTCATACAGTAAGATAAGCGTTTTTAGATGCCGTTAAAATATTAAAATGCACATCAAAATGTCATAATTCTGATACATTAATTTAATAAGCAACCAATAACTATTAACAATAAACAAAAAAGAAATGAACAAAAGATAGACAGAAAGAATAACAAAACGAACATCGAAAACATTTAATAGGTATTAAATTTACAGAAGGTATTCAAAAAGGGTGCCATCATTCTCTATGCATAAATAACATCTAACTGTAGAATCTAAAACATTATTCAGCAATACTGGCGTTATACTTTGAAAGGCTTCAAGAACCAATCTTCTAAGTTCTTCTTCTATTTCAAAATCGTTTTCTCATTCTTTCTGCCTATCTTTTGTTCATTTATTTGTTGTTTATTGTTAATAGTTATTGGTTGCTTATTAAATTAATGTATCAGAATTATGACATTTTGATGTGCATTTTAATATTTTAACGGCATTTAAAACGCCTATCTTACTGTATGAACTTATTTTTACAAAATTATGAGAATTGCAGGTCCGTATCTAAAAAATTTTCTGATGATGATCAGAAAAAAGCTCGAAAGGTAATTAAATCATAATATGTGGTACATTGTTGAATTCAGAGTAACAAGGGCTTTGCAAATTTAACATCAAAAAACCAGGACCGTATTTAAGAAATGAAGTTGATGATGGTATCTCGAAGACGAAACGTCGGATAAAAAATTTATAACGTAATCATTAAGTCCACTAAAAGTTGCTATAAAGAAGTTTAATCGGTTTCGCTCTAACTTTAATATTAACGGCAGAAAAAAATTTAAAAAAAAATCCAAAAATTCGGTTTTTTGAGATAATTCAAAAACCAAAAATCATATCAAGGATTTCTAGACGTCATTTTTTTAGTCCTTTAATTGCGCAACTTTTTTCTCATTTAACCAAATTTGTATCTCTTACCATTACCGAGATCCCCATACTGGCCCTCCTTATCTTGGACACACTGTATATATTAAATATATAATTCTTCTGTACGTGTGTATGTGACTGAACTCCTCCTAAACGGCTGGACCGATTTTGATGAAATTTTTTGTGTGTATTTGAGTGGGTCCCTGAATGGTTTAGATTCACAATTGGACCCGGTAGGTGGCGCTGCAATCGGGTTCTAGGAATTTCTTGAATTTTTTTTTTGACAAATTTCTTTTTTAATTTTATTTAAAGATATCTCGCATATCAGAACATATAACCCTAAAATTTAACCCCCCCACCAACCCTCAATATTTTTTAAAATAAAAAAAATCAAAAATTCGAAAATCGAAAAAACCTTTGCTGAACCTGCTAATAGCAGGCAAACCAACGTTCGGACAGGACAACGTCTGTCGGGTCCCCCAAAATTTCACCCCCCCCCCCCACCAACCCCTAATATTTTGATATCGCAGGGTCTATTAGAGATGACTTAAGGCCCAGGTGGTTGAGCTCCACAATACACCTGCATATTATACGTATAAAACGTTTGTGAGTCACAGAGGGCGTAAATGTTTAATCCATACTTGGCCTGCTTTTGAGCCATATCTTTATATATATAAATATATAATTCTTCTGTACGTGTGTATGTGACTGAACTCCTCCTAAACGGCTGGACCGATTTTGATGAAATTTTTGTGTGTATTTGAGTGGGTCCCTTAATGGTTTAGATTCACAATTGGACCCGGTAGTTGGCGCTGCAATCGGGTTCTAGGAATTTCTTGAATTTTTTTTTTGACAAATTTCTTTTTTAATTTTTTTAAAGATATCTCGCATATCAGAACATATAACCCTAAAATTTCACCCCCCACCAACCCTCAATATTTTTTAAAATAAAAAAAATCAAAAATTCAAAAATCGAAAAAACCTTTGCTGAACCTGCTAATAGCAGGCAAACCAACGTTCGGACAGGACAACGTCTGTCGGGTCCCCCAAAATTTCACCCCCCCCCCCCCCACCAACCCCTAATATTTTGATATCGCAGGGTCTATTAGAGATGACGTAAGGCCCAGGTGGTTGAGCTCCACAATACACCTGCATATTATACGTATAAAACGTTTGTGAGTCACAGAGGGCGTAAATGTTTAATCCATACTTGGCCTGCTTTTGAGCCATATCTTTATATATATAAATATATAATTCTTCTGTACGTGTGTATGTGACTGAACTCCTCCTAAACGGCTGGACCGATTTTGATGAAATTTTTTGTGTGTATTTGAGTGGGTTTCTGAATGGTTTAAATTCACAATTGGACCCGGTAGGTGGCGCTGCAATCGGGTTCTAGGAATTTCTTGAATTTTTTTTTGACAAATTTCTTTTTTAATTTTATTTAAAGATATCTCGCATATCAGAACATATAACCCTAAAATTTCACCCCCACCAACCCTCAATATTTTTTAAAATAAAAAAAATCAAAAATTCGAAAATCGAAAAAACCTTTGCTGAACCTGCTAATAGCAGGCAAACCAACGTTCGGACAGGACAACGTCTGTCGGGTCCCCAAAATTTCACCCCCCCCCCCCCCCCCACCAACCCCTAATATTTTGATATCGCAGGGTCTATTAGAGATGACTTAAGGCCCAGGTGGTTGAGCTCCACAATACACCTGCATATTATACGTATAAAACGTTTGTGAGTCACAGAGGGCGTAAATGTTTAATCCATACTTGGCCTGCTTTTGAGCCATATCTTTATATATATATAAATATATAATTCTTCTGTACGTGTGTATGTGACTGAACTCCTCCTAAACGGCTGGACCGATTTTGATGAAATTTTTTGTGTGTATTTGAGTGGGTCCCTGAATGGTTTAGATTTACAATTGGACCCGGTAGGTGGCGCTGCAATCGGGTTCTAGGAATTTTTTGAATTTTTTTTTGACAAATTTTTTTTTAAATTTTTGTTAAAGATATCTCGCATATCAGAACATATAACCCTAAAATTTCACCCCCCACCAACCCTCAATATTTTTTAAAATAAAAAAAATCAAAAATTCGAAAATCGAAAAAAACTTTGCTGAACCTGATAATAGCAGGCAAACCAACGTTCGGGCAGGACAACGTCTGTCGGGTTCCCCATAATTTCACCCCCCACCGCCCCGCAATATTTTTTAAAATGAAAATCTTTATAAGTATATATAATTTTTCTGTACATGTGTATGTGACTGAACTCCTAAACAGCTGAACCGATTTTGATGAATTTTTGTGTGTTTTTGAGTGAGCCCCCTGGATGGTTTATATTCACAATTGAACCCGGTAGGTGGCGCTGCAATCGGGTTCTAGGACTTTCTTTTTATTTTTTGGCGATTTTTAAAATTTCTTTTAAAATTACTCGCATATCAGAACATATAACCCCAAAATTTTACCCCCCCCCCCCCCCAACATCCAATATTTTTTAAAATGAAAAAAATCGAAAATTCGGATATCGAAAAAACGTTTGCTGAACCCGCTAATACCAGGCAAACCAACGTTCGGGCAGGACAACGTCTGTCCGGTCCGCTACCCCTTAGGGGGTGAAATGGGGTAAATAAGCCTAAACAATCGATATGGGTGTCGTTATTGAGGTTTTTTGGGACGTTGATTGCGAAAATGGCATTTACTCCAAGACGATGGACATGACATAAAATTAAAACTATAGTGGTGAAACGGGGTTTCAGAGACAAATTATTTTTGGGCAGAACAACGTTTGCCGGGCCAGCTAGTTAGATATTATAAATGTTTAACGTCCTTTGCACCAACATTTGAGACTAGCGCTGCAATGACCGCTTGGACGTCCTTCTTCTTGGCATACTCGACGACATGCGTCGTTATCTCATACTGCACAGGGACCCCCCCCATATCTTCCCGATAGACAATCCCCAACTACAGTCCGAGTAGTAATGGTAATAAAGAATAGAATTGTAAAGATTAAATATCCTTTCATTATATACGTTAACGGAGACGTAAGAATGTTTTGTTTAGAACGAAAATGCACCACATTTTAAAGGTTCTGATTATTTCCAGTATACGGAACAATCTTAATGATTATTTGCAGATAAAATTATAAATTTTTGTACTTTTATTGTACATATTTGTTATTTAATTATATACAATTACGTTATTAAAGATTAAATTTGTATATCCTTAAGTAAAAAATCTGGTGTGATACACGAACACAACTTCCTTTTACAGAAAATTTGTTTTTAGCATACTTACTACATTATATTAAAAAAATCGAAAAAGAAACGTTTTAGAGGTATTCAACTTGAAAATCACCTATCTCACACCAATACACATTAAAAATGTAATAAAAATGTGACGTTTGAAAAAAATTGTTTTTGAGAAAATCGAAAAAAAACTGAAAAATTACAAAAGTATCAAAAACTTGCATACATCATATATTAAAACGTAAAAAAGATAAGCTATCTCTAAGCTTTTAAGTTTATAGCTCAAATATGAAGTTACTCCTTTTATTTTTAATAACAAAAATTTACAAGACTTAAACGTCGGTTAAAGTCATAATAAATCATGAGTCGAAAATGATCTTTGGTTAATTCCATTTTTTTACTTTTAATGCCATTTTAAAAAATTAAGAACTCAGGTTCTAACTAACCTAACTTCAACAACAAAACCTTAAATGGCAGATAAAGAGTTTATTTGTTCCTCACTTGTAAACATAAATTTATCAAGTCACTGTATTCACCTTGAAAATGTTTCTTAACTGGCTAGCCAGTAAAAAATTTACTGGCTAGCCAGTTATATTTTACAAGCGTGCTCATAGATAAATGATAGCGTGCAAAGCCAGAGTTGTCTTCCTTAGTATGTGTCATATTGATTAATTTAGTTGCTTGTCAGTTTGACATTTTGAATAAATGGTGAATTTCTAGTTATTTACAAGCGAGAAACAAATAAAATATTCAACAAAACACGCCAGGTAACCATTTTTACTGGCTCAAGGATATGACAGGCTCGCCTAACGGCTCGCCAGTCATCTCAATCCTATCGCCAGTAAAACCTGTTTTACCTGGCTTGTAATGTTAAATACTATTATTTGTTCCTCACTTGTAAACATCAATTTATCAAGTCACTGTATTCACTTTGAAAATGTTACATAACTGGCTAGCCAGTAAAATATTTACTGGTTATATTTTACAAGCGTGCTCATAGATAAATTGATAGCGTGCAAAGCCAGAGTTGTCTTCCTTAGTATGTGTGATATTGATGAATTTAGTTGCTTGTCAGTTTGACATTTTGAATAAACGGTAAATTTCTAGGTTATTTACAAGTGAGGAACAAATAAAATATTCAACAATACACTCCAGGTAACCATTTTTACTGGCTCAAGGATATGAAAGGCTCGCAGTCATCCAATCCTATCGCCAGTTAAAAACTGTTTTACCTGGCTTGTAATGTAAAATACTATACTCTTAATAACAATACTGTATGGTTTGTTTTTCACGGCCTAGTTGATTGTCTTATTCTCAATAATTATAGCTTGACTCTCGTATCAGCGGGGATCCCTCCATCAAATACTGTATTACACAAGCAATTTCATCTACATTCATTTTAATATCAATCATTATAATAATAAACAAAACAAGAATAGCATCCAGAACACTTACTCAATCGCCATTTATATTAACAATGAATTCGAGCATTCTAACAAAAATAGGAAGAGTCCTTTCCATTTTGATTTCCAAAAGAAATAGAAATTCGATTGATTAAATTGCTTATCAATTTTAATATGACAAAAGATTGCCCCAATAGTCCTGTTAACATACAATATAAGATTCACGCTATTTATATCAATAAATTATTATTGCTTCAATAATAATTAGAGGATTATATGTGTAAACTATCCAATAATTATAGAAACAATCGGAATAAACTAGTTATTAATCTATACAGTAATTTCAATTAATGTAGTCTTAATCTTAAAGTCAATATTTGTGTCTTAATCAACTATTCCAATCACTAAACTTAAGAATAATAACAAAGATATTCCTTATTATAAATTTCTTATCCGTAAGAGGAATTCCCCCATTCGTAGGATTTATGTCAAAGTGATTAACAGCCCAAATCCTAATTCAAAACAAAATCATCTTCTTTTCCAACAATTATAATCATTAATAACATTAGTAACAATTTACATATATGCTGTTTTTTATCGAACTTTTTCCACTGTCCTTCTCAGGACTAACCAGGAGTTCATTCATCTGAGGACGGGTGTAAATCAGAAACTCCCGAAACGTTGTGTGATGAACACTTGAGACAGTGGAAAAAGTCCGATAAAAGAAACATATCCTAATAGACCACTGTAAAAAAATGACATCATTCAGAGAAAATCTACATATAGAGTTTAAAGGATTTAAGTTAAACTAACTAGTAACCTTCAAAGTTGCCAACAAATAATGTACCCTATTTTACGTTCACCATTAAATTTGCAGTTAAAATTATAATTGACTACAAGACTTAGCAAACGAAGTATTTGTAATAAATTTACAATTTATCGCCTAAATTTAATAAAGGATTTATTTCTACAAATCGTAAAGACATTGAAACCAAATACTTCCTTTTTGGTGCTTGAGTAGGAATGCTAGGAACATCACTAAGATTCCTAATTCCAACTGAATTAGGTAACCCCTGGTTCCCTAATCGAAAATTACCAGATCTACAACGTTATTGTAACAGTACATGCTTTCATCATATTTCCTTTATAGCAATACCTATCATAATTGGAGGATTTGGAAAACTGATTAGTCTCCTTAATATTAGGTGCCTCAGACATAGCATACTCACGAATAAACAATATAAGACTCTGCTTTCTGCCCCCTTCCCTTTCCATCCTGCCCATCAGTAGATGCAGCGATTATCGTCATTACATTTAGCAGGAATTTCATTAATTTTAGAAGCAGTAAATTTTATTTCAATATTAATTAATATACGATTAACAAGAAGTATTTACTTCTAATTTATAAACGCAACTATAAGCCAATTGTCAATTTTAACATTTAAATATAAACATAGTTGCATTCATATATTAGGAAGTATTTTGAGTACTTAGTCGATAACAAAAGGTTTGTAACACAGGATATCTATTAAAAATAACCACAGTACATGTTAAGACCACAATTAATCAAATAATTGATGGATACATGGTCTGGGACATGAAGCAAACAATATTTTACCTTTTGGTTGTACGATCTTCATACATTTGTGCCTTTTATAAAGATGTACAGCATTATAGATTTAATTGCCAAAATATAATTCGTAATTCAAGCCATTCGAACTGTAACATGCATTTTTTAGAAGAATAATCTGTAAGATTCCCTGTTGCAAAAGCTTTCAGAGACGTTTCTAGTACATCTGTCCATCCTATTAGGCCATATGACAAGAGTGATTACACTAAACCTACAGCATTGCATATTTGGTTTAAAATTCGCATTAGCAGAAATTGCCTCAATTGCCTAAACACGTAGTGAAAGCTTCATAGTTTCTTAATTAACAGCTGAATATGATTTTCCACTTTAGATTAGAATTCAAAGTTATTACTAGGTATTTATATGAACCAATAATATGCAAATAGTTTGTTATATTCTTTCAAGATACTTATTTTTAGATGCATCACTTTACTAAAAGAATTGTTAAATCCCCCGAATTTCAGCTAGATATATTTGATATAAATTGTCTCACTAGAGGAATGTTAGGACAAATTAGAGGTTTGTTAATTGATTCAATTAAGTACAATAATAAATTTTAACTTTATCGGGTTTATATACTATATCGGATATGTTTTTATTTAGCAGATATACAAATTAAATATTTAATGATGTAATTGCATATAATTAAATGACAAATATATACAATAAAAGTGCAAAAATCTATAGTCTTATCTTCTAACAATGAATTAAGGTTGATCCTTATACTGCAAATGATAAGAGATTTTTTTTAACTTGGTGCATTTTCTTCTAACAAAAATTTTATACATTGCATCGATCACGTATCACTGCGTATCATTGAGTGTTAGGCAATATTAACATAGTAGGCACAGTTGTAAATGTTCAGATGTGCGAAAGAGGTGGGTGATACGTATATTTAACTATATAAATATTAATAATTAATTATTGCAGAAAAGTGCTGATTTGATTAAATTTGTAAATAAGTTAAAAATAATTATTTCTTGAGGTTCGTAAATAGAATTACCATAGACAACTAAACGATTTTTAATGTTTTCGACTAAACTTTAACGTTCGACATTAATGTGCTTTCAAAGAAATCTACAATTTGTGTGAAATTTACCTATATAAATTACCGTTGTTATATTGTTTGCCACAGTACTTACACAGCCACGTTCGAGACAGGTCCAACTGTTGTGCCACAAAACGTAGGCAACAAGCATTAAAGAAAATAAATCAGTTCTTAATACGCGGTATCAACCAAAGTAGACGAGCATCCAGGTATGTACCAGAACGCAAATATAAACAAAATCATAATCATAATCATAATCATAATCATCATCATAATCATAATCATCATAATCATAATCATAATCATCATAATCATCATAATCATCATAACTCTATAATAAAGCAGAACACGTCCCAAGGTCAAATAAATCAACTCCTGGTCTATGAGCATAGGTATTGGGGGCGTGGTCTTGATATTTTCTAAGAGCCAGTATATGGAAGGAGGAGAACAATTAATGCTCTTGTTAGGGCCTACACACATTTTTACATTACACAGGAATGTTTGTACTATGTACACATAAATATTAAATCTGCAAATAACCTAAATTCGGAGCTTTGTACAAAAATATGGTTATAAACTTTTTGCAAGTGGACTTTACTACCTCTAGGAAGAAAAGGCGTCGTGCATCACGTGACCACAATTCGAGGTTGGAGGTAATTGTGGGCGTTGTCTTGATATTAGCCAGCGTTGCCAGACCTGGTACAATTCGTACGAATCTGGTACATTCTGAAACCGTTACTGCAAAAGTATATTTTTTAAATTATTTCTGGTACATTTTCATCCTCATTTATTAGATTAGACGAAACTGTCAAAATTAAATTAGCAGATCAGCCAGGCAAAGCGGAATTGGCAGACAAAATACGTCTTATTTATTTCGTACAGTATCCTCACTTAATTTGAGAACGTCTGAACAACACTGTTACTACACGCACAAGGAGGCTTGTGACATCATCATTGTTGTTGACGCCATATTAGCTGCTTTCTCGTTTACGTGCAATTTGTTTGCGTTATTAAACTGTAAAAGGCTTTACGCAAAACTTCCCCCGTCGTTTGTCGTTTATCAAGCAGCTGCGAGCGGCTGAACGGCATTTGGGTTAGCGATCGCTGTGACTTATTGCAGTTGATTGATTTGGATGCAGAAAAGAATGATGAGGCTGTTCATAATGTCAACTACTTTGAGGAAGTGGTACCACGTTATTCACCGCAGGAGTTTTGTGAACATTTTAGAATGTCCAGAAATGTTATGGAGGTATCTATCTAGCAATATTAGTACAATTTTGCTTACTTAAAAAATACAGTGCAACTGTATTAACTTGTATATATGAAATCCATGTAATTAGGTATTTATAAACATTTTACAATCATTTGTTTATTTCAGATGCATCGCTGTGACTTATTGCAGTTGATTGATTTGGATGCAGAAAAGAATGATGAGGCTGTTCATAATGTCAACTACTTTGAGGAAGTGGTACCACGTTATTCACCGCAGGAGTTTTGTGAACATTTTAGAATGTCCAGAAATGTTATGGAGGTATCTATCTAGCAATATTAGTACAATTTTGCTTACTTAAAAAATACAGTGCAACTGTATTAACTTGTATATATGAAATCCATGTAATTAGGTATTTATAAACATTTTACAATCATTTGTTTATTTCAGATGCTTGTGGTGGACATAGGCAATAGAGTAGACATCGAAGGCAGAATCGATCTTGGAAAAAAGACTCTGTTTACCATATGGATGTTGGCTAAACCGGAATCGTATTTGGCATGCTGCGATCGGTTTGGAATGTCGAAAGGCACCGGTCATCTAATTTTTTATCACATTTGCAATATTTGGTTGCAAATGATGCCACAAGAAATACGATGGCCTACTAACGAGCAGGCGATTATGACAGCCAACACATTTCATGCACGAACAGGCTTTCCTGGAATTGTGGGGGCTATAGACGGTTGCCACATCCCTATAAAAGCCCCAGCTCATAACGCCGTTGATTCCTTGGTGATAGTGCATATCCTTTAATGAAAAATGTAATGGTGCCATTTAGGGATACAGGCCATTTGACACCGATGCAAAATAATTTTAATACGAGATTAAGTACAGCTCGAAGCAAAATAGAGCAAGCGTTTGGACGGCTAAAAGGAAAATTCCGAAGGCTGAAATACCTCGATATGAATATTGAAAATGTTACAACAGTCGTCACCGCAGCTTGTGTTCTACACAACTATATAATACGTAGGGAAGGACTGCAAAATGTTGATTTAGGGCCGATTCTACAATGCAAGTATATACCTAGAATAAGCTATCCCGAGTATAATTGTCATAGTTTCCTTTGTTACAGCAATCGTTTCTAGGGTATTTATTCCCCGGATAACTTTATCCTTGGGTTGTAGAACCGGCCCTTAAACATTGAAGAAAATAATGCCAATGAGGATAGACCTCATGAAGAATTTTTCGATGACGTAAATATTGGGGTCCAAAAACGAAACAAAATAATGCAGCAAATTTTCTAAAAGTGGCAAATATTTAAATGTACGATAAATTGTAAATATGTATATATACAGTATGTCCCCGGATTGAGTTTACAATAGGTATGATTGACCAAAAATTTTCGAATTGGAATTTCATATTTTGGGATTCCGCCCTGCTTGGTGTGAAACGAATTTTAAGAATATTTTCAGTTTTTGAAAAACAAGTAGGCCTTGACAAGGAAGCGAAAAATATTTTATTGTCAGGTAAACTACCCTTTTTGTTCATGATACGGCAAAATTGTATTAAGAAAAGTTGTTTACAATGAGAAATTATGATCCTATACAAAATTTCAGAAAGATCTTGCGACTTAGATTAAACCGTTATTTTTTAGATTAAACAAATTGCATTTATTAAAAATGACGGTTTAATCTAAGTCGACAGAGCTTTCTGAAATTTGTTATAGGGCCATAATTTATGATTATAAACAACTTTTCTTAATACAATTTTTCCGTATCATGAACAAAAAGGGTAGTTTACCTGACAATAAAATACAATTTTCTAAAAACTAACAGTTTTTTATAAGTCGACAAATCGTTCTGAAATTTGGTATAGGGTCATAATTTATCATTATCAACAACTTTTCTTGATTAAATTTTGCCGTATCATGAACAAAAAGGGTAGTTTACCTGAAAATAAAATATTTTTCGCTTCCTTGTCAAGGCCTACTTGTTTTTCAAAAACTGAAAATATTCTTAAAATTCGTTTCACACCAAGCAGGGCGGAATCCCAAAATATGAAATTCCAATTCGAAAATTTTTGGTCAATCATACCTATTGTAAACTCAATCCGGGGACATACTGTATACAGGCTGATTTTTTTATCATGTAACAACTTATAAGCAACCCATTATGCAGAAGCATACATAATGCATGCTTCTGCATAATGGGTTGCCTACAAGTTGTTACACGATAAAAAAATCAGCCTGTATATATATATGTAGTTGATATTTTGTAAATATATTTTATAAAATTAGCATGTTTTTGTTGTGTAAGTGTAAACATAGTCAAAGGGTCATTCATGCAGCAGCAGAATTACAAAACAATTAGGCATCCTTTTTAGAGATCTTCTCTCGGCATTTTAATTAACAACTTTGAAAAGGGTTACATACAGGGTCCGGCAAACGGCAAGATTTCGTAAATACTTTTATTGTTGAAAAATTATTTTTTTTATAATTATTAATACATTAATGGGAAATAAAAGAGTAGCCATTTGATTTACAATGTTAAAAAAATTTTTTTGAATACTACATCTGCCAAATGTCCTCCGTTGACATTAAATTTATGCATTCTTGGAGTCGAGCCTGAAAGCTTTGCATCACTCTTCGCAGCATATCAACAGGTATTGCTGCAATCTCGTCACGAATTCGTTGTTTGAGGGCCGGGATTGTCCTGGGTGGATCAGTTGCAAACACTTTTGTTTTTAGGTAACCCCACGAAGAGTGATGCAAAACTTTCAGGCTCGACTCCCAAGAATGCATAAATGTCAACGGAGGACATTTGGCAGATGTAGTATACAAAAAAATTTTTTTTTAACATTGTAAATCAAATGGCTACTCTTTTATTTCCCATTAATGTATTCATAATTATAAAAAAAATAATTTTGCAACAATAAAATTATTTACGAAATCTTCCCGTTTCATTGCCGGACCCTGTACAATGCAATAAATGCTAAAACACCAGATCAAAAACCATCAAAATACTACGGTGAATATTGTTACGCCATGCCATGTGTAAATGCGTTTATTTTAAAATGCAATATATGAACCGTAATTTTATTGAAAAAGAAGCATGAGAAAGAACAGGGCATGTAATAACCCACATACTTGCTGTAAACTGAAGTCTTTCTACTATTTGATCAACAGAATTCCTTCCCCCGTACAATATATTATGTTTTTACATACTCAGTAACGTTTCCATATTGCATTTTAAAATAAACGCATTTACACATATTGCGCGATATAATAAACTCCCTGTCTAATAAAAAATCAGACTACACCGATGTCAAAATATATTTATTACAAAACTTCTTACTCATTACATTATTAAGTGAATCAAATAAAAAAATATATACATTTAAATATAATTATACATAAAATAATGATACAATTTTAAAACTAATTATTTTTATTATTTGTATTTTTAACTAACTCTAACAGTTGTCGCAAAATATCATTTCGCTCCTTTTGCGTTTGGAGTTGCTCCTTGTACACATTTTTAATTTCTTGCAGCTCTCTAATTTTCTGCTCTTCGGAGAGCAGCATTTGCTTTCGAAATTCTTCTAACTCTCTATTTTTACGTTTGGTACCTCGAGTATCACTGGCAGCAGTATTCAAACTGGGAATTCTAGACGGTGTGGATGACAGGCTTAATAACGATTCCACGGGTGGAGTTGGTGATGAAGAATTCGATGTTGAAGAGGCAAGGGATGATGAATTTGAAGGTATTGGGGGTGGCAAAGCTGACGAAGAGGGTGCAGGTATATATGCTGAGATTAAGGACGACTGAGTAGATGTAGAGGGCTGGTTTAGCACAGATAAGGGAAGCTTAGGTTGTGGAATGGACGATATTAAGTGTGGAGGATTAATGGTGGCATCAGTATGAAGCAGGTCATCCATCACGTCGAAATATTCCCAAGTTTGTCCACCTCTGCCAGTTTTTCTTTTGGTATCTTTTATTCCTTTATAAGTGCTCTTCAAATTTCTAAATTTTCTGTCACACATGTCCGGTGTCACATGGTAACAATTTTTTTTCATATTTTCGGCAATTCTCCCCCACAACAGACTATTTTTCATTTTGGGGTTTCTGAAGTTGCAGCATTCTGAGCGGTAGTGCTCAATCAACAACATGGTCGATTTCTGTGACCAAACAAACCGCTCGGCAGCTGAATCGTCTGCAGGCTCATCTGTTCTTTCCGGTACCATGCGTTGCTGCGTAATTTGATTTATAACATCATTCTTGATCGTCTCGTCGATAAGAAAAATAAAATCTTAGACTTAATTTAATCAACAGTAGGTAGTTTCAAAAGATTCAATGGAAATGTAACTTAGTTCGAACGAAATTATAGTAATATTAAGAAGCAATACACACTATCAAAAATAGCTTGTACCATATGTGATGGGACTTCCGCCGCTACAGTTTCTCCGTTAACATTAAACTGCAGCAGGGTCGTTTCAGAAACCATGATTTTCGCGCCTTTCTAGGTTATATTTACAAATTAGCCCAAACACCGTGTTCTGCTGAGTGGTCAAGCGGAAATGAAGCGACAATGGAGCGAAAATAAATTTGCTCTCAAAAATGGCAACTGCTGCAGAAGCGAAACCGAAGCGCTGTCGGTCAGCGAAGCGTTCAACGCAGTCGCTACCTCAGCGCTATGCCGGCTGAACGCACCCAATGACACAAGCAGCAGTGTCTTAACCGAAGCTGAAAACATGCTATTGAAGCAGCCGTTTGGACATTGCTACAAAGAAATTAGAGAAGCTGGAACTGTCTTTCAGCTTTACGCATACCAGATAACTAGATAGCATTTCTTTTTATGTACTAACAAGTGCAATGCACCCTGTATTTGGTGAAAATATTCATGGTTTTCATTTACCCCAAACTGTTGCAGTACCTTATCGTAAGAACAAATATAGCCTTTATCATGTGATTCCATCAAGTTGGAATTGCGATATTTAAATGGACATTTAACTTCCACAAGCTCTTCCTACAAGGCCATCTGGGATGGCCCCAAGGTATCCAAACTGATGGAGCCATAGTCCAGCAGATGTCACAGAAAGTCCAGTTGCTGCCCCAAATGTTTCAATTGCATTATTTTCATGTTCTCGCCCCTCACCGAATGGCCTTTACTCCATCTAAGTTATATGTTCCTGCATAATAACAGAACTTTATGAAAAATGTGAAAAATATTTTGCAAAGCAAACCTGTTAGTTTTTTGAAAAGCGATGCAGGGTAACGATTTCTTTTGCAAGCTGCTAGCACCGTACCGAACAAACTGGCTGTTAAACGAAACCTGCGAATAATTAATCACAAGGGATTTTTTTACTGCCCTATGGTTTTCTCAAATATAGTTATTACTTGGTCTTGAGAAACATTCACTTTTTGTTCAAAATAACTAATTTTTTCAGATATATTTTGATATTCTGCGAAGAAAATTATATAACTAATCTGCGGAACAATAATATCTTCCTGTGCAGTAAGTTTAGGTGCTAGAAGCCAACTGAATCCTACCAGCCCTCCAAACGAAGCCAATTTTTCTCTAAGCGTTTCGATCACTTTCTTGGTAACACTTCTCTTTGAAGCTCGATATTCCTTAGACGGCAAAAACAATTCATCGATTGTTTTCAAGTTTTCATCAAGTGCTTTAGATTGTTTATCTACTCCTACTGTACAATAGCCATTAATTATGATTCATAATTCACAGTTTGCAGCCAATCATAAAATTCTATTTTCATTATTCAATAGTTTGCAAGTTGCAACCAATCAGAAAATTCTATTTTCATTACTCAATAGGTTGTAGCCAATCACAAAATTCATTCTTATTATTAAATGACTTTTGAAGTTAACAGCTGTCACAAATGTCATAATTGGGAAATATGAACACACAACTCCTACTGCACAGGAGTACATAAAATATCGTATTATATTCGCGATTATGGCCATTATTCACTCAGATGATTTGCGCCACGCGCCTTCGGCTTGTGGCGCAAATGTCATCTTCGTGAATAATGGCTGTCATAATCGCTCATATAATAATATACTATTACGCACTGACCAGCTACATGACTGGTCCGTAACTGATATATTATAATGGGCAAATGGTGCCAGTGCAGCAACATGGTGACATGAAACTTGTCCACGAGGACATGTGCAAGAAGTTGAGGTTATGTTTTTGTCTTCATCGAGGAAGATCTACAAAGTAAAAATATATACTTAGTATTCGTTACTGCTTAGAATCCATCTGAAGCAGCAATCAGTATTTTAAATAATTATACTTTTTAAGCTAAAATGTATCTTACCTCAACATATGCTCTTTGGTATCGCTTATCTTTCATGCTTGCGTGTACTGTACCATTTACCATTTAATACTGAACAGAAAAAGAAGACACTATTCAATTCAGCAGTATTGGCCGTATCCAATATGAAAGAAAGTTGCCCGGAGGCTATCCAAGAATGTCCATAAAACGCTCTCCAGAGGCGAGCGTTCCCTTTCCAGGAATTTTCCATTTGAAAATATATTTTTTTGGTACTTTTCCTTATTGCCATTCTCTAGCGTGGTTTTAAAACTTTCTTTAGTGCAACAAAAGTTATTAAATTCGTCCTAGATTTTAAATGCGGCATTTGCCGCGGGTTTCAGCTAGTATTTGAAAATAAAACAAAACATCTCACGTAACGTTTCGCTAATTTAATACAGCGTCTTAAGACACTTTAATAGTATATTAAAGTATGAGTGGATAACAAGAGGTCTTTAAAACACGCGCGAGTTTTCGAGCACGACTGCGTAGCCGGAGTGCTCGAAATAGAGCAAGTGTTTTAAAGACCAGTTATCCACGAATACTTTACGCTATTTTTTATTATACCTTCAATACTGGAAATAAATTACTCACTAAAAACTTAGAAATAATTTTTGTCGTAATAAATCGAGAGGGCATAATAATATTGCTACTATAGTTACGAGAATTGTTTACGTTTTTGTGGCGTCCACGTCCGTTGTTGCATTCAGTCGTTTCCTTGACAACCTTTAAAGCTCGGCGAGCTTTAATCGCCTGTTCTCGCACGCTCAGGCGTGCTTTAAACGGCGATTCTGATGCAGGTATAATAAAAAAAGATTACGAAATTTTAAAATTTGGGACAAAACATTTAAAAAGGCACATGTTTCCATTTATCTAAAATTAAAACGTAGTATAAATTAGATATGTCAAAAAATAAAAATACTCTTGTTTTGTTCCCTTTTTTTAATTAATCGGTGCGATTTTATTTTGTTAAAATTCTGTTGTCTTTAGTCCAAGAAATGCAAAGTTAATTTTCACCAAATATTGTTTTTGTTAATTACTGTTGACACAAATGTTTAATATTTATTAAAGCCTTTTTAAACAAATATGTAACTCACTATTTAAACGAAAATGTTATTGTTAAAATTCTTTCTTTATTTTTCCCCCTGGGTTTGTATAATATTGTTTCTAAAAAGTGGAACGTCTATGGTTTTAATGTTTAGTTGATATGTTATTATTATATGTTGGTTTCCATTTGGATCTTCAATATCAAGAAAATTACAGCACTGAGAACACAAAATTTGGTATTAATCTAAAATATTTGTGTAATTGAACAAGATTTTTTTTTAATGTAAATCGAGTATAAACTGTTGACTAAACTGAGTATGGTTATTTACCTTTTAGGTGAGTGTTAATTTCCATCTTCTCTTCTTTTTCCTCTTATGTTTTGGTGTATCTTCGACCCTGATTTTGGGGTTATTGGATGTTATTTTTATAATGTATAGATCTAGAGATCACTTATTTTGGTGTTATTGTACCCCTGTTCCTATTTTTCTTGTTTAAAATTTTATAATTAATAATCTGAGAATTTTATAAATATATTTAACGTTTAAAAATAAATTGAAAACTTGTTATGATTTTTAACGAAGTAAGTACTAAAATACTGACCTTTAGTATTATTGGAAAAACTTGTTTAGTTAGAAATAAGAATTTTTTGTATTCAACAGGCTTCTCTAATAATTCTTTATGACAGGGCTGGTCACTTTCCCTTGGGTTTGTATAATATTATTTCTAAAAAGTGGAACGTCTAAGGTTTTAATGTTTAATTGATATGTTATTATTATATGCTTGTTTCCTATATGATCTTATATATCAAGAAAATATGGCATTGAAAACGCATAATTTGGTATTGTCTAAACTATTTGTAATATTAACAAGAAAATGTTGTAATTTAAAATGTGAATAAACCTTTGATAAAGCTGGGTATGGCTATTTACCTTCTGGGTGAGTGGTTTTTTAAATTCCCCTCTTCTTTTTTTCTTCTCATGTTTCGGTGTTCTACCACCCGGGTTTTGAGGTTATTCGATGTTATTTTTATAAAGCATGGATCTAAAAACCACCTATTTTGGTATTATTATACTACTGTTCCTATTTTTCTGTTTTAAAGTTTTATTACTTAATTAATCTGGAAAATTTCTAATTATATGGAAAGTTTAAAATTACGGTTTGTTGAAAACCTATGATTTTTAACGAAATAAGTACTAAAATACTAACCTTTAATTTTAATGGATAAGTTTGAAGGTGTAAGGCTAATTTTCAGTTAGATATAAGGTTTTTGTGTTCAAATGGTTTTCCTAATAATTCTACATGCGGAGTATGGCCATTTTCGTTACGCGTGACCTTTACAATGCAAAAACAGATTTTTGTTTTGGTTGTTAGGCGTTCACTGGGGAATGTTGCTGTAATTGATTTTAGTGTTATAAAAATCAATATTGTAATGGTTTTACTTACAAATATCTGGATTTTGCTATATCTATTGTAAAATACGTGAACACAGCCGCTTAGTTGGCCATCTTGGTACAAGGCATTGGCGCATGCGTAGTTTGGCCTAATTGTTTTAGTTAAACCATTTCCCATTTGTTCAAAGAATTTGTTAAAATTTATGTAGGTTATTGAAATTTTAGTTGTGAGTATTTATTATTGAAAATATTGAAAGAAATATTGAAATCGAGAAAACAAATTTATTTTACAAAATTTTAATACACTCCCCTCCAAAAAACAGGATCATCTTTTTAATATATTTTTATGCAACAGATAATTTTTAAATGTCAGAATAGGTATTTAAAACTTATTTAAGTATTACTTGCCGGGGTCCGTAGCTCAGTGATAAGCATCCTGACTACTGATCTAAGGGTCGCGATTTCGATTCCCGGTCCCGGTGAGGTTTTCAAAAATAAAAAAATACAGATGAAAGCCTCTACAGAATGCCGTCATTCGCAAGTGATGATGATCCCTTGCTAGGGTTGGAACTCCTTAGTCACGACAAAATTCTAAGTAGGACTTTGACCATATGACCAAAGCAGTCGGTGTCTAAGGTACCTTGGAGTCTGCACGACGAATGGAAGGTATACTAAGAGCCAGAGGTGGAAATACACAGTACTAATCAATGTTGAGTTGTTTTTTGATTTTTTGAAATCAAATTATTGTTTTTCATATTACACATCTTTTCATTCTCCTAATCTAATAAAAAAATTGCTAATTTTTATTGTTGTATAAAAATAAAATTTAAAAGAAAGTGATCCGCTGCTTTTGGAGGGGAGTGTATATAAAATTGTTGTAGCTATTTTTATTTTTTTTTAAATATTACTTATATGTATTATTTAAAGTTTCAGTGTCAGATTTGTAATTTATTGCGTTATGAGACATATTTATTTCAATGCATTCTAAGAGTAAGCATTTTTTAAATGTACTACATTGTGTAAAATTTTACGGTCTTTTAAATTGAAATTGCTGAGAGCGTGGTCAGATAAAACGGTGTTTGGCTTACTAAGCGTTAAAATTTTCGTCTTCATTGATTGTTTGTTTTGTGACATTCGTTCTTTTAAGTATTGTTTGCTTTGTCTTATATAAGGTGCATTAGAATTATTACAATTTAGCTGATATATAATGTGCCATTTTTGTCAGTTTTATCTCTTAAGTTTTTATAGAATTTTTTTGGAGTGTGGAGATTTTTGAAAGCAGTATTAATTTGATTTTTTTAAAATTCTTTTTAATTTTTTTCGGGTAGCCCTGAGATGTAAGGTATTATGGTGTAACCTTTTTCCCTCTTGCTTGTTAAATACATTGTTTAACAAATTTGGTTGTAAGTTTATTCAATTGTTTTGGTTGTTACGTTTTTGTAGAATTTTAATTCTAGTTTTGATATTTTTGTTTATAAACTCGAGTGGGTAATTATTTCAAAGGAGCATGTTTGGGATTATTTTTAAATTGGAATTATAAGGTTTTTACTAGATTATAGTATTGCTCGGTCAACTAATCCTGCTGTTACACTTTTTTTTGTATCTTATTGTTGTGTTGGAATTGAAATTTTAATATCTCTTTGTTTTGGTTTGTTTTCTATACCAATTTGTGCTAATACTGCCATTACTTTCTCTTGTTAAAGTTAAATCTAGGAAATTTATTGATGTGTTATTGTTTTTGATTTTACTATTATTATTATTATTATTATTATTATTATTAGAGAAGATACAGAGCAGAGAATGAATCTATCATTGCTCAAAAATTAATACAAGGTATGTGATTGAAAACATATACAGAATGAACAAAATTTATACAGTAATAAAATTTAAATAAAATTGATATTAAGTACTTATATTAATAATTCGTCAATAAACGACTTGAACTTGTTGACATCACTGGCAGCAACTACTTCATGGGGTAAGGAATTCCAAGAGTGAAACACTCTGTAAGAAAGAATTGCCGCTGGGTTGTTATGAAGGGCTCCTTTCGTAGCTTCCACTCGTGACCCCGTAGGTGTGTAGATATTGCAAGTTGGAAAAGATGACGAATTGCAGATTCGTCGTTGTGAAACGCCTTGTAGACGGTTATTAGATCGCCTCGCTGCTGACGAAATAGTAGTGTTGGAAGATGCAGGATAGCGAGTCTTTCTGCGTACGAGGGTCTATTTCGGTGGAAAGGTAATCTTGAAGCACGTCGCTGTACATTTTCGAGTCGGTCACGGTCGCGCAGTAATACAGGATACCACACGGAGTTTGCAAATTCTAAGATCGGACGTACATATAACTTGTAAAGTTTTTAAAATGTAGTGCAATCAAGATGTTGAAATATTTTGGAAAGTGGATATAACGTAGTGTTTGATTTCTTGACAATCTGACAGATATGATCACTCCACGATAATTCCGCAGTTATGACAACACCAAGATCACAATAACTGTCTTTGCTGCTTAGCAGGTTGTTATTTATTTTATAGGTATGCCTAGGGTTATTTTTCTCTAAATGCATAACTACACATTTGGAAACGTTAAGAGAGAGAAGCCGCCATTCTTCAGTCCAATCAAAAATGCTGTTGAGGTCGTTTTGAATAGTGTGGCAGCTTGTTACGGGGTTGTTGTATATTTTAGTATCATCAGCGTAGAAAGAACGTGGTGACTTTATATAATAAGAAATGTCCGAAGTGTAAATAATAAAAAGAAGCGGTCCCAGGACATATTCCTGAGGTACGCCGTTCTCCACTGGTTTCATAACACTAGTTGAAGTACTGACTTTAACAGTAAATTCGCGTCCAGTCAGAAACGATTTAATCCAGTTTAGCAATTGTCCAAGTATGCCAACATGATTTAATTTTGTAAGCAACCGATTTTTTGGCACTTTATCAAACGCATGATTAAAGTCCAAGTAAATTATGTCCACGCAGTCACCTTTGTTTAAACTAAGAGACTAATCACTAACGCAGCACAACAGATTTGTTACGACTGATTTACCCGGACAAAAACCATGCTGATTAGTTGGTATGATCTTAATTCGTAAAAGAAACACCTACACCTTGTCTACGATAATGGATTCCATTATTTTTGCAATAATGGGAACTAGACTTATAAGTCTGTAGTTGCGGGCGTGGAGCTTATCACCTTTCTTGAATATAGGTCTTACGGACGCAGTTTTCCAAATGTTTGGTAAGGTTGCCGTTTCGAAAGATTGATTCATAAGTATGCTCAGGGGACAGCTTAGTTCCGAGGCACATGATTTGAGCAGAAAGACTCGCTATCCTGCATCTTCCAACACTACTATTTTGTCAGCAGCGAGGCGATCTAATAACCGTCTACAAGGCGTCTCACAACGACGAATCTCCAATTCGTCATCTTTTCCAACTTGCAATATCTCCATGTAGTGAGTAGACCTTTATAGGACATTAGGTGAACAGACCACAATACCAGTGCGTACAAACACTTCCGCACGGTATGAAATCTCCCCCCTTCCAAGTAAAACTGTCATGGCTACCGTAAAACCGCGCTCCCTGTCCGCCCAGATGGCGCTACTACTACGATTTTTCAAATTGTTGCCTGTTTTATCAACTGCGTGCCAATTGTCAACTGTGTTTTGTTGTTGCGGGCGTCGTCACTTGCTACCAATTACATTATTTATGCTTGCTACCAGCAACCCCGTGGGGTTACATTATCTATTCTTGCTACGCGCGCCTTTTTAACTTCGCAAGTGTGTTTGTGTACAACTGCTGTGCTTTGCGACGAGGTTATATATTAAATTATTGCAATTACAATGGGAAAAGCTGGTTGTGTGGTGCTTGGTTGCGAACCACACAAATGTGTTTCTTCAGCTGTAATCTGATGGCTAAGACTGGTAAGTGTTTATGTTCCTGTACTAATGTTTTTATTCTACAAGGCATAAATGTTATGTATAATATTCTGATACTGTTGTAAGACCTTACTTAATCTTTTTAGAATACGCTGCCCAAGATGGGGCCATTCTTTGGAAAATAAGGCAGAGATTTGTAAACCGTACTTGCAGTGCTTTTGGGCCGTTCTACAAATCGTTGCTTGTGAATAATCTGGTGTCAAAGCCAAAGCACTCCGTTGGTTGCAATTGTGAGGAAGATAATCCCAATATTTTTATGACTGCACTATTTTGTAAGGCTGAAAACACATGAAGCGGTTCACGCCGAGTCGACTGCCGACTCGGCCGCCGACTCCATGTATTTAAAGCGGACAAAACACACGCTGCGTCATGTAGCGCGTACGCCGAGCGCTTTTTATACATAAGAATTATGGGCCGAGTCGGCCGCCGACTCGGCGTGAACCGCTTCGTGTGTTTTCAGCCTAACCCAGGTACGAATTAAAATAAAAACAGTGCTGCAGTTCTAATATTAAATTTTGCTTAGGGGCGTCCTGAAGCAGAAGAAGAATGGAAAGTTGAAGCAGTATTCGTACCAGCTCAGTTTGACCAACTGAAACTACGAGGAAATCCAAAACCACTTGGGCCCAGGGCAGACAAATGTTGCAAGAGACTGAATAACATGGAATCGCCAAGGGGAGTTATTTATTTTATGTTACCATTGACTGAGTCCGATAAGTATTCTAATACTATAGTCCATTTACTTGACATCTGCACTGTCAGTGTCAAAATTTAAAAAAAATTCTTGACTACCTCAAAAATTATGTGTTGTTTATTAGACTGTACAGTAATTTAATTGTTAAAATCACGTCCTATCTAGCATTTTTATGTACTTATTATTAATTACAAATTTTGTTCAATAGAGAGGACGAGAACGACCAAAAGCAAGATGACAAGACGAAATTCTAAACCACTTGGGCCCAGGACGACGACCTCAATGTGATCTTTTCTCTAATAACCTTTCGGCAGGCGCGCTGTTGTAAAAAGTACAACAGTCAAGGTTTTTCGCAAATTGCATGCATAATACGCAAGTGACGGGCAATAAACTTTAGGTATTCCTTTTGTCTACCAGCAGGACATCCGGTTAGTACAGCCTCTGCAACTAATTTCGGCGTATTTCTTATCAATATAGGCTGACGGATGAACAAGTTGCATATTTTACAATGCGCCCGCTCGTGTTATTCAATGTGAATAGATTGTTATTTGAATTAGTGCAAACGACTTGCGTTAATAATATAAAGCAACTATTTTTAGTAAATAACTTCAGAATATTTTGTCATACACAATAAAATTGCATAAATTTGGAAAATAGCTAATAGCCCCAAAATACTGTAGCGAAAAATGGATATTACAGTCGTAATTAATAATGTAAACTTACCCCTAATTTTCATAATTAGCAATATGCCTTACAATGTTAGGCTTTTTCCTATTCTAATTAATACTGTATTACGTGTGACTTTTTTCAGTGTAGTAACTGTATAAATATTATACTTTCTCACAACTCTTGTATTAGTTAGTTGAAATTGTTTTCACAGTGCATGTGTTTCATTAATATCTTTTTATTCATAAATATTAGAACAAAGTTCCTTAGTTATCTTGTAGAAATTTACATTCTAATTATTACAAACTGTATATGTTGTAAAAAATACAAGCGCCCACTCGTGTTATAAAAGTAAGCGCACCTGCTGGAAGGTTAAGCTAATTCTGTTTGTATGATAGCTGATAAATGTAGACTAATTGTTTTTTACATAAATTATTCGTGTAAATATTTGTACTACGAAATATTATTAAATAATTTTGCATTTTGCAATTACTATATTATATAAAAGCATTTTTTGCACTGCTACTCTCAGAACGCACCGTTATTGGCCTATCTTTAGGTCGTGAAGTTGATTTTCTCCACCACGGGAGAGAAAGTAAAATAAACCATTTTCACGGTGGTAAGTGTGGTAACTAATAAATTGCTAAGTTATCAAATATGACTTTTAATTTTGACGTTTTAAAGAGCTGTATTCTTAGGTTAAAATATTTTCGAAATTTGTTGGGAATTTAGGTATTAAGCCGTTTGGTACTGCAAAAAATTGTATATACACCACGGTAGCGAATCGTCGTATAACCCTCGCACTTTAGATACTTTGCACTGCACGCTCAGTATCTAATATGCGCTCAGGTTATAATACTGCGCTTCGCTACCTTGATGTATAATATACGATTATTCTTTATAAGTATTTATGTCCTACTAGTACATTAATTGAAATTAATGACTCTATTTTAAGGTATCTTAGATACAAAATAACGCTCCAGGGCAATTATTTTCTTCATAAGAACACTAGGGTTATTATGAAAAATTAACAGTATTTGTTTCCATGGATACAACTTTTATTTCAAAAATTATGCACCACTGTCACAATAAAAATTAATGACAGCTCAGCTAATGAATTGATTATAAATATGAATTAGGTAAGAAAATTGGTAGGACATAAAACCTTGAAGGCACCACGGGCATTATGAGCTAAGAGCCCGCGATTGTTGTACACACCTCGGGCCAAAGGCCCTCGGTTAGTACACTAACAATCTTGGGCTCTTATTTTACTCATAATGCACTTGGTACCTTAATAACTATTTAAATTTCCCGGTAAAAATGGTATTTTAAATTTCCCACTAAAAGTGGTGGTTCAAATTTCCCGCCAAAAGTTCTCCCTCATCACCAGGCGGCGCTGATGGCTCTGTTTCTGTCTCTTATTAGAGAGATTTCATTCTATCCCCGTGGGGTTATATTATCTATGCACTTCCGTCACTGCAGCCCGTAATGTCGAGACGTATTTTGTAGTCACCTCATGTAAGTTGAAACTAAATAAATTATTAATAACCAAACAGAGTTATCAATACAACATGGCGCAGTCGTGAGTTATTATAATAAATAATAAAGAAAGTGAACCCGCGTGATTAGCAGAATACCAAGCAGAGTACCGCGAATTTGAATATTAGAGGTTAGGAAACCACGTGCAGATAGGTAACCGAAACAAAGAAAATGGAATTTATAAAACAACCAAAGCCAATGCAAATGAGTGGGGACTTGGGAGTGAATTGGAAGAAGTTTACAGACAATTTTACAATATATGCATTAGCCTCGGGATGCACTTCGAAAGATGAAAAAGTCCAAGCCGCAGTACTTCTCCACTGTATGGGAGACGAAGCAAGAGAGGTCGTCGATACTCTAGGACTCACAGCAGAAGAGAAAGCCAAATCAAAGTCAATTCTAGACAAATTGAATGCATACTTCCTACCAAAAGTCAACCCGAGTGTCGAACGTCACAAATTCAACACTTGTATTCAAAAAGTAGGTGTAAACTTTGATGGGTATTTAACAGAGTTGAGGCAGATAGCGTCCAATTGTAACTTTGGAACCTTAAAAGACAGCCTAATATGTGACCGAATAGTTTGCGGAATCCGAAATTGTCATGTTAAAAACAGGTTATTAAGAGAAGCCGATCTCAAATTGGATAGAGCCATAGAGATATGCAAAGCAGCCGAGCAAAGTGAAGCGCACATCAGACAGCTACAAGAAACCAACAACCTAGAAGTAGGAGCGTTACAAGCGAAGCAGTTCAGTACGGGGACAGTCAAAAAAACCTACAGCAACACACCGAGCCATCCGCAGAGACACCAAGGGACCATTTCACAACCAAGACAATGGAACCATGGAAACAACAACAGACAAGCAAATCAGCCAGCAGTTCCTTCTGTCACGCAGAATAGAAGATTTTCAGGTTTTTGCGGTGGGCAGCGAAATTGCAGCAGATGTGGTTACGTCCATAATCCAGGTCACTGTCCAGCATATGGTAAAGTATGCCTAAAATGTGGCCGCAAGAATCATTTTGCCACAGTATGCAGAGCAAGAAATGTAAATGCAGTCGCAGGAGATATCGAAGAGGTTGCAGAGCAGTGTAATAATGAGGTAATTTCAGAATATGTATTAGGGTCATTAGAATCTGACAAAACAGTAGATACAATTGTAGGTGATTGGTTTGTAGAATTAAAAATATTAGAATGTAATCAATGTATTAAGTTTAAGATTGATACGGGTGCACAAATTAATGTAATCCCATGGCATGTTTATGACAAATTAGGATTAAGCATTGAATTGACTCCTTCAAATATGATCGTGCGAAATTATGAGGGTTCAATTTTGAAAACGAAGGGATCTTGCAAATTACAAGTTATGACAAACAATAAAAAAACAGAATTGGTTTTTGTAATAGCAGAAACAAACATAACTTCAACTCCAATTGTTGGTATAGAAGCAATCAAAAACTTAAATCTTTTAACCATAAATCAAATTGACAAAATTGAAAATCTTAACACAGAGCAAATTATTACAGAATATGCAGAGCTATTCACAGGTCTGGGTAAAATTCAGTCGCAACCGTGTGAGTTCAAGCTAGTTGAAAATTATGATCCGGTTGTAATTCCTTGCAGAAAAATTCCATATACTCAATTAGACAAATTAAAGTTAGAATTGGAGAGAATGGTGAACGATGAGGTAATACGTAAAGTCGATGAACCAACAGAGTTTGTCAACCCCATTGTTCTAGTTAACAAACCAAACAATCAATTACGAATTTGTTTAGACCCACAAGGGTTAAATAAAGTCATTTGCAGAGAGTATTATAAATTGCCTACATTCGAAGATCTAACCCATAATTTGGCAATCGTTTTTGGCTGCCAGAGGTTTCATCAGTACATCTATGGTAGTAAAGTCAATGTTGAAACAGACCACAAACCACTAGAGGTAATTTTTAAGAAGCCTTTGAATAAATGTCCACTTAGATTACAGCGTTTGCTGATAAGTTTACAACCCTATGACATATTAGTTAAATATAAACCAGGGAAACATTTGTACATCGCGGACACGTTATCCAGATCTAGCTACAATGACAAAAATTTTAGTATTAATGAAAACGAAATTGAGGCTCAAGTGAACTTAATAGATTATGTTAGTATTAGCAAACAAAAATTTGACAAGTTAGTAACTGAGACTAAAAAAGATGGAGAATTAATAGAACTAGCTAGAGTAATTAAAGAAGGTTGGCCGAATACAAAGAAACAGGTAAACCCGTTAATACAACCCTATTGGCATTGTAGACATGAACTCGTGGAAATGAACGGAGCAATTTTTAGAAATAATCAACTGATAATACCTAAAGTAATGCGAGCAGAGATTGTAGATAGGTTACATTACAATCATCTAGGGATAGATAAAACCTTATTAAGAGCAAAAGAACTAGTTTACTTTCCATTTATTACAAAACACATTACCGATAAAGTAAAGAATTGTCCAGCATGTTTAACATTCCAAAATAGTTTACAAAAAGAACCTATAATAAACAAAGAAGTGGCTACTAGACCTTGGCAAATAATAGCGGCTGATTTGTTTTATTTTAAGGAAAAACAATTTCTTCTTTTAGTGGATACATTCTCCAAATATCCAGAAGTATGTTGTTTAAATAATAACACCACAAGTGAGATAGTTATACATAACTTTAAATCAATATTTGCAAGGCATGGTATTCCAGATTTGTTGTATACAGACAATGGGCCACAATTTGTCAATTCAAAATTTAATAGCTTTTTAGCAGAGTGGGAAATATCTCATCAGACTAGCACACCTCGCTACCCTCAATCTAATGGTTTCATAGAGAGGCAGGTGCAAATAATTAAAAAATTGCTAAAGAAATCACTTTTTGATAACAAAGACATGTATCTAACACTGCTCGAATATCGAAACACTCCAATAAGCAGTGAATTACCGTCACCGGCACAACTTTTGTTTGGGCGTCGACTTAAAGGAATCGTCCCAATTAGTGAAAAACTACTCACACCTAAGTATGCATTACAGTATACCGAAGTTCTCAATCAGAGACAGAAAAAACAGCAAAACTATTATGATCAGAACGCTAAATACCTAAAACCGTTGGCAATTGATGATACTGTAATGATGCAAGATCCTGGCAGTAAACTATGGCAACCCTCAAAAGTAGTTAACATAGATCTACACAGACCACGTTCATACGTGATTAAAACTAATAATAATAACAAAGCGTTCATTAGAAATAGGCGGTTTCTTAGAAAAACCGATAACAGTAATTTTAAGGAGATTTGTGATAACGATGGTGAGCATTTTGATGATGTATTAGATTCTTATTTAGAAAATAGTTCAGCTGCTAGACCACAGAGTGAACCAATAGTTATAGACAATAAGTACAATCAAAATGGTGCCAGTGCAAGTGCTAATATTAAGATAGTTAAGACAGAAAGAGGAGAGGAAGGCAAAAATTCAAATAGTGTACAGACCCGATCAGGTCGCTTTATTAAAAAGCCTTCATTCCTTCGAAATTATGTCACCTAACTTAAGAAAAAGAGTGAAAAACCTTGTTTGTAATAATATGTTCAAGTATGTTTAAGTTATGTATAGAGATATGTGTTTAATTTGTAAGATTCTAGGCACAGTAATCAGGTTGAAAATTTGAGTTGCAATATTTAGTTCTAAAAAAAAAAAAAAAGGAGATGTTGTAGTGAGTAGACCTTTATAGGACATTAGGTGAACAGACCACAATACCAGTGCGTACAAACACTTCCGTCACTGCAGCCCGTAATGTCGAGACGTATTTTGTAGTCACCTCATGTAAGTTGAAACTAAATAAATTATTAATAACCAAACAGAGTTATCAATACAACACACACCTACGGGGTCACGAGTGGAAGCTACGAAAGGAGCCCTTCATAACAACCCAGCGGCAATTCTTTCTTACAAACAGAGTGTTTCACTCTTGGAATTCCTTACCCCATGAAGTAGTTGCTGCCAGTGATGTCAACAAGTTCAAGTCGTTTATTGACGAATTATTAAGTACTTAATATCAATTTTATTTTAATTTTATTACTGTATAAATTTTGTTCATTCTGTATATGTTTTCAATAAAATACCTTGTATTAATTTTTGAGCAATGATAGATTCATTCTCTAACAATAATAATAATAATAATAATAAAATGCAAACAATAACACATCAATAAATTTCCTAAATTTAACTTTAACAAGAGAAAGTAATGGCAGTATTAGCACAAATTGGTTTAGAAAACAAACAAAAACAAAGAGATATTAAAATTTCAACTCCAACACAACAATAAGATACAAAAAAAGTGTAATAGCAGGATTAGTTGACCGAGCAATACTATTATCTAGTAAAAACATTATAATTATAATTTAAAAATAATCCCAAACATGCTCCTTTGAAATAATTGCCCACTCGAGTTTATAAACAAAAATGTCAGAGCTAGAATTAAAATTTTACAAAAACGTAACAACCAAAACAATTCAATAAACTTACAACCAAATTTGTTAAACAATGTGCTTAACAACAAGCAATAGGGAAAAAAGTTACACCACAGTACCTTACATCTCAGGGCTACCCGAAAAAATTGAAAAAGGATTTTAAAAAAATCAAATTAATACTGCTTTCAAAAATCACAACACACTCCAAAAAAATTTCTATAAAATCTTAAAAGATAAAACTGACAAAAATGGCACATTATATATCAGCTAGATTGTAATAATTTAAAAATCTGTTTTTGCATTGTAAAGGTCACGCGAAAAGAAAATGGCCGAACTCCGCATATAGAATTATTAGGAAAACCATTTGAACACAAAAACCTTATATCTAACTGAAAATTAGCCTTACACCTTCAAACTTGTCCATTAAAATTAAAAGTATTTTAGCACTTATTTTGTTAAAAATCATAGGTTTTCAACAAACCGTAATTATAAACGTTCCATATAATTAAAGATTTTCCAGATTAATTAAGTAATAAAACTTTAAAACAGAAAAATAGCAACAGTAGTATAATAATACCAAAATAGGTGGTTTTTAGATCCATGCTTTATAAAAATAACATCGAATAACCTCAAAATCAGGGTGGTAGAACACCGAAACATGAGAGGAAAAAGAAAAGAAGAGGGGGATTTAAAAAAACCACGCACCCAGAAGGTAAATAGCCATACCCAGCTTTATCAAAGGTTTATTCACATTTTAAATTACAACACTTTCTTGTTAAATTTACAAATACTTTAGACAATACCAAATTTTCAGTTTTCAATGCCATATTTTCTTGATATTTAAGATACTATAGGACACAAGCATATAATAATAACATATCAATTAAACATTAAAACCTTAGACGTTCCACTTTTTAGAAATAATATTATACAAACCCAACGGAAAATTACCAGCCCTGTCATAAAGTATTATTAAAAAAGCCTGTTGAATACAATTTTTTTTTATTTCTAACTAAACAAGTTCTTCCAATAATACTAAAGGTCAGTATTTTAGTACTTACTTCATTAAAAATCATAACACGTTTTCAATTAATTTTTAAACTTTTCAGATATTTAAAAAATTCCCAGATTATTAATTATAAAATTTTAAACAAGAAAAATAGGAGCAGGTGTATAATAACACCAAAATAAGTGATCTCTATATCTACACATTATAAAAATAACATCCAATAACCCCAAAATCAGGGTGGAAGATACACCAAAACATAAGAGGAAAAAGAAGAGAAGATGGAAATTAAAAAGAATACTCACCTAAAAGGTAAATAACCATACTCAGTTTAGTCAACAGTTTATACTCGATTTACATAAAAAAAAATCTTGTTCAATTACACAAATATTTTAGATTAATACCAAATTTTGTGTTCTCAGTGCTGTAATTTTCTTGATATTGAAGATCCAAATGGAAACCAACATATAATAATAACATATCAACTAAATATTAAATCCATAGACGTTCCACTTTTTAGAAACAATATTATACAAACCCAGGGGGAAAAATAAAAAAAGAATTTTAACAATAACATTTTTGTTTAAATTGTGAGTTACATATTTGTTTAAAAAGGCTTTAATAAATATTAAACATTTGTGTCAACAGTAATTAAAAAAAAAAATATTTGGGGAAAACTTTGCATTTCTTGGACTAAAGACAACAGAATTTTAACAAAATAAAATCGCACCGATTAATTAAAAAAAGGGAACAAAGCAAGAGTATTTTTATTTTTTGACATATCTAATCTGTACTACGTTTTAATTTTAGATAAAAGGAAACATGTGCCTTTTTAAATGTTTTGTCCCAAATTTTAAAATGTCGTAATTTTTTTTATTATATCTGCATCAGAATCGCCGTTTAAAGCTCGCCGAGCTTTAAAGGTTGTCAAGGAAACGACTGAATGCAACAACGGACATGGACGCGACAAAAACGTAAACAATTCTCGTAACTATAGTAGCAATATTATTATGCCATCTCGATTTATCACGACAAAAATTATTTTTAATTTTTTAGTGAGTAATTTATTTCCAGTATTGCAGGTATAATAAAAAATAGCGTAAAGTATTCGTGGATAACTGGTCTTTAAAACACTTGCTCTATTTCGAGCACTCCGGCTACGCAGTCGTGCTCGAAAACTCGCGCGTGTTTTAAAGCTTTTATCCACTCATACTTTAATATACTATTAAAGTGTCTGAGGACGCTGTATTAAATTAGCAAAACGTTACGTGAGATGTTTTCTTTCATTTTCAAATATTATGTAAACCAGTTTGACACCACTAATAAGTTTTCTTAAAACTATTAGTAAAGTAAATCAAAATATCAAAACTAACTGAAAAAATTCTTCTACTGAAAGATAAGACAAGTATTGTAGTGTTTTCCACACTAAATAGTTAAGATATGATTACTTATAGAGTAAAAAATGCAAATGTAGTAACTAATCGAAAAAATAACAGAAAATATAAGAAAATATAATTATTGCAAGAGAAAACTGATTTTCAATAGGACATAAAGTTAAATGCAGGTACTCCAAGCAGAAACACACGATTAACTTGTTAACCACTCAAGAATTCTGTTGAAACGATTTTTAAATGCAGTTATATATGTTTCACAAACAACATGTAGGGTATTATATTGTGCAGACGATCTCTTTGTGATGAAGTGAAACCAGTCAGACGTTTGAGACTATTAGGTTATGAGTAAAATGAAACATTTGAATTAAATCTCCTTCTGGTTCTTCGTTTTTCTAAGGTATATTTAGAGTTGTCAGTCGATCTTCGTAGCGCAAGTTTGGAAAACTAAGAGCGAGTGGCTGCCCCTTGCACTTTTTTCAACAGTTGTACATCTTTTAACCCAGGCAATTGGGCAAGAACTCTTAAAAACAAACGAAGTTACAACCAGAATGTAACGTTTTAGATTAGTGATGCGCAGTAAAAGAATTGAGTTCCTGTACATTAATGCGAGATACAAGACGCGACTTAACAACTTAACAACTCAACAATTCGTGGATAACAGTTGCACATAACATTTATTTAAAATCAATTTCACACAGTTAATATAGTGCAGGAAACATAAACTCCATAATAAGAAAACCTGAAGTTCACACAATGGGACGAGTTATTGCAGCATAAAAGTGAGATAAAAAGACCTCCTTGTTTAAATACAAAAATTGCACTTCTATCATGTACCGACCTGTAGGCACCAAAGGTGGAAACTGTGACTCATCTGGTGCCCAGTTGCATATGTGGATGACACCCTAGAAAATGGTTACGGATCACTAATCAATCTTTCTTCAAATGACTGTTTTCTTTCTACTTCTATAATCTACCTTTTGAATAGGGCATCCACTGAAGTTTCCACATTTATTATTAGAAGCCGTGCCTCCAACGTTTGCGTCAAAAGCATCACAGACGTTTAATTGAAAACGCAGGGGAAAATGGCGGTATTCATTGCTCATAAATTTATAAGCTTGTACAACCCCCTAGAATGCGAAGTAGTTTTGAAATACCTACTGATGTTTCGTTTCCTCTATTTTAAAGAAGAAAACTGACCTCTAAACGGTATCCAAAGTCAACATTGGGCGCCAGTGTTACATTAAGTGCTGCAGACGTTCTGTTGTATTTAAAAGGAGTAATAGAAGCATACATCATGTACTGTTTATCGTAGCGAACCATTTCGGCTCGCTCTGTAGTGACATGGTAGCCGATTTGCTTGAACTAATATTAATAGCTTGTATTTAACAGTATTAAGTAACGTAATATGAATTACCTTAAATGCAAAATCATTTTTGTCCGATAGCGTATGAGCAACCGCGAGGGCGACGACAGTAAGCGTTAGTTGTTTCGACATATCTAGTCGTGTAAAAAACAATTTATTCTTTTCCGCTCTTGGTATAGCCAAGGACATTTCCAGCATAATTAAGCAGACAATTACACCTATAAAAATATGGCCTGATTTATTTTTAGACGTTTTTTTGAGTTTTTCACTAATGAGAGAGACCGCAAAAGCGAATTAGTCAGAATGTTATGAGTTGTAATTACTAGAAAGATATACAGGGTGTGCTGCTCTGTGCTTACAAAATTTTCTTCTCCAATTCAATTACGAAATGTCAACATTTTAGCATTCCATGTTAATTGCGAATAGTGTACTTTAGACATGCATACATACAAAATACGGTCCTCTTGTACCCTAATGTGATCAACCAAACCTAGAGGTTTGGTTGATCCCACTTGTCCCACTAGTTTTTCTTTTTAATGAAGTTGCTCAATGCGGTCCAGATTGTTGACATTTCCTTTGCTTCGTTCCAGGATTTTTTCCTTACTTGCAGTATTTCTTTCACACTATCTTCCCACGTACGCCTTGGTCTCCCTCTTCTAATTCTCCCTACCGGTGTTGCCTCCCAAATTCTCTCCAATTGCTTATTGTTTATTCTTATCATGTAGCCAAACCATCGCAACTTGTGTTCTACTAGGGTTTGATTCAATGATATTATTTGTGGCACTTATCTGATGGACGCATTTCGTTTATCTATTCTCCAGACGCATAAGATTTTTTTTAGAAATTTATTTCTGCTTATCAGTGAGTACACAGCTTTCGCTACCATAAATTAGTGCAGCTAAGTAGATAGTTTTATAGACTGCCAGTTTAGTTTCAATGGAAGTTTTTTTTCTACTGTTCAACTCTTCTTCCAAAATTTCCCGATGATTTATGGTTCTGTACTGTTTGAGGCTTTCGCGGTTACTCGAATTATTCTCCTTAGTATAGAATTTCGGCTTAGACCTCGTAGTATTTGTATATGAACACCCAGCATTTTCTGGCTTAATGTGCCTTGCACCTTGTGAAGTCGAGCAAAAACCCGCGCGATGGCCATATAAACTATAAATTATAAATAGCTCCACACCGACCTTCGGTTCTTAGTGCCACTTTCACTCTGATGATGCAAGCTGCAAGGTCTTGCGAAACGTTAGTGAATATGGATGCACAAACAGCAAAACGGCCAAATCTGCCTAAGTATCCTCGTTCTCAAGATACTCAAACAACACGCGCCACCAAAGAGCATGGCCATCGCGCGGGTTTTTGCTCGACTTCACAAGGTGCAAGGCACATTAAGCCAGAAAATTCTGGGTGTTCATATACAAATACTACGCGGTCTAAGCCGAAATTCTATGCTAAGGAGAATGATTTATGGTTCACCCCAATCATTTACAACTGTTGGCCTGTTGTATATTCTCACTTTCCACTCATTTGCAACTATGTCATTATTTGCTAATACCATCACTTTCGTTATTTCCACATTTAGTTCCAGTTTATATTTCGATAGTACTGCTTTTCAAATTTCCAGGTTAAACCTTAAATTTCATTCCGAGCCAGCACAACACTACGTGATCCGCAAATGCACGTACTTCTAAATCTACAGCTTGTAAATGACTGAATCCATAATTGTTTGCACTTAGTAATTATATCATTCATAACGCAAATAAACACTCCCCGCCTGACTCCCTCCGTTGTTATGATAGTTATTAAGGTACCGAGGGCATTATGAGTAAAATAAGAGCCCAAGATTGTTAGTGTACTAACCGAGAGTCTTTGGCCCGAGGTGTGTACAACAATCGCGGGCTCTTAGCTCATAATGCCCGTGGTGCCTTCAAGGTTTTATGTCCTACAATTTTTCTTACCTAATTCGTATTCATATTTAATTCATATAATTACTATGATATTGTATTTAAGATTGATCTAGTTAGCTGATCTAAGTTAGATTTGTGACATTAGCTGAGCTGTCATTAATTTTCATTGTGAAACATGGAAACAAATACTGTTAATTTTTCATAATACCCCTACTGGTCTTATGAAGAAAATAATTGTCCTGGAGCCTTATTTTGTATCTAAGATACCTTAAAATAGAGTCATTAATTTCAATTAATGTACTGGTAGGACATAAATGGTTTTAATAACCTCTTTGTTGATCTTACTCTGTTTATAGTGGCTTTGTATGTGCTTTTGATGGTTTCTATTAACTAGTCGTTTACATTTTTTATTTCCAGGCTTCTCCAGTTGGTGCATCTTCGTATAGTATCAAAAGTTTTTTTATGTCTATGAAGCATAAAAACACCATCTTGTATTTTCTTATTACTTCATTCGCCAACTGTTGTAGCATAAAGAAGTGGTCTTGGACACTAAAACCAGCTCGGAAACCACTTAGCTTCTTTTCGAACATGTGTTAGAGACGACACATAAAAGGGAGATTCCTGTGTAGTTTTTGCAATAGTATTGCTGTACTCCACTCTCATGGTATTTATTTGCTACTCCATGCTATATTATTTAAATTATGTAGCTTATTTGTTCCACTTTCTCCCATATATTTTAAAATTTTGGGAGTTAATTCGTCGCAACCAGCTGCTTTACCTAATTTTAATTTTTCCAATGTACCTACCACTTCTTCAATGGTTATGCGTGCCATGTCGTCTGTTTGGTTTATTGTCAGTTCCTGTACTTCACTGCTGGTAGAAAGCTCAGTACCGTTTGTTATCAGCAATTTCTGGAAGTAGTCAACCCATCTATTTAGCCTTCCCTCATCGTCCGTAATGCTTTTTCTTTGTTTATTTTTCATCTACATATTTTTGTTTTACTTCTTTCTTGTTTCTAAAGGATTTTAATGTTTTGCAATACAGTGTTGGGTTATCCTTGCTATGTCTTTATAGTTTTTCACCATGCTCTGTGGCTTCCAGTAAATAGTAGTCACTTACAATTTTGTAACATTTTTTATCTCGAACATCTTTTATCCCGTTCATACTAGTTCTAGGTAACAAAAAGTAATCAATTATAGATCTTGTGTTTCTACTTAGAAGTTCTCTCGTTATCTTGTGAATTTTTTTATGTTGGAAGAAGTATTTGTTACTACATGGCCATTATCTGTACAAAACTCTAGTAGCCTTTGTCTATTGTTATTTGCTATATCTTCAGTTCAGGGTTTGATTATATCTTCCCATTTTGTATTCTTGATTACTTTAGCGAGGACTTCGACATGTTAGCAAAGGTCGTATTGTAATTGCGTGTATAAATAAAGAGCATTGAACAAAGTACAAGAAAAGGTAGCAAGCAAACTTGGAGAAAATTACGAAGTAACCATACAGAGAAAGATTACCTAGGATAAAAATAGTTGGATTAAACAACAAAATGGCATTTGAAACCATAGAAGATAAAATAAGGACTCAAAATAGTTATTTAGATGTGCAAGAGGCTGACCTTAAAGTAATACATATTAGAGAAAACAAAAAGTAAAGCTGGGAGAAGATATAATACGGTACATGCGGAAGTTAATGCGATGGCTTACAGGTTAATGATGAGAGAAGAAAATTACATTAGTTGGTATAGATGCAGAATGTACGATGCTGTAGAGGTCACCAGGTATTTTTTATGCAGTGGATTTAATGACAAAGCCAGCAAATGTAGGTTAAACAAAGCTTGCCCAAAATGTTCAGGGTCACATCTATTGAGTGAATGTCGAGCGACAGCTAATGAGCTAAAATGTGTAATCTGTGCGAAGCAGTAGAAACATTGAGAATGAAATTGGTTACAAATTATCCAACCTAGAGTACCAACTGTACAGTTTTAAACGTAAACTGAAACAAACTAGAAGCAAAATTGATCTTTTAAAGTAGGCGAAAGGAGTGCTGAAATCATATAGTTCAATTCACAAAATATGTTAAAACATATAGAAAAACTGGAAATTTTAATCGTATGCAGGCACCCAGCGTTGCTATTGTTAAGTGAAGCTCGCATTACATATGAGATAGAGCATTGTGAAATACATTTTCTAGTGTATAGCACAAAGTCGACACACTAGCGGCGTCGTAATAATGTTAAAAAACAATATCGAATTTAGGGCAATATTGAATATAGCATATAACAAAAACTTGTGGCTCCTTTTATTCCGTATAACAAAAATATTTGAAGGTATATACGATAGTGTATCAGCTCAAACGATGGTGAATTTTTAATGAAACTTGAATAATGGTGTGACGAAGATGTATCAGACCGCAGCAAGCATTTAATTATAATTGATTTTAATATTGACATGTCCACGGTCAGTTTCTAAGCGAAACGGTTAACAAATCTCATTCAACATCTAGGCATTAAACAATTAGTTAGGGATTATACAAGGGAGACTAAAACTCGAACACGTTAATAGATTTGATAATAACTAACAATTTGTTACGGTATTAAAAAAACTTTACGACACCCACCCAAGGTGAGCATCGCACCACGGAATCAGTCCTGGAAAACTGGCACACTTGCCCTGAGATTTGCTAGAAACAGGCTAAAGGGCCACGGCCGGAACGCTCAGGGAGTCGGGCGTGAGTCACACGATACGTTCTGGGCAAGCGTGTTGAGGCATATATATAGGGTACGTCAAAATTATGAGGGCGCCACCAAGCCTGTCTTAACTCGAATAACCGGGCTTGGGCGGTTAAACGGGAGCGAAGTATTCAAGATACTCCGTCGATAAGAATTCTCATGAGCTGCAAGCTCAAATAACAACTTCGTACTGGAATGGTAATATTGGGACTCTTTGGCCGAGACTGCGCAATCACTGGACCTACCTGCACGCTCTGATCTCTCACGTCTCGCCGTACACCAATCTTTACATTGTAAAAGGCGCTATCTGAAACAAAGCATGCACAGGTCGAATAGAAATAATACGTCCCTTAACTAAATATGCGTCTATTGATCGCTAATTACATCTGGGCAACAAATCGTGCCGCCAAGCTTACGTTACTACTTACGTTAAGCATCAGCTGATGGACGCGCTATGCTAATGAACATATTAGAGTACAGTTGAGAAATACGCGCTCCGGCAAAAGGGCGCGTTAGTGCGCGATAACAGTCGCCGACCTGCGGTTAACACCTAGGAAGCAAAGCACAAAGCCCTCGCAAACATAAACAAAGAAAAACTCGAACAGCTTAGGGCGCGCCAAACCCAGCACGGCGAGGCGTTAATTCTATTTAGGTATTAATCGGTACAATATAGCGAAGCTCGCGCACCTAACGTTACTGAATTAAAAATTAGCACAAACGTAACACCAAATCATGATCGCAGAGTTCTTTAGTTATTTAGGCGATGAAACGCGAAACTCGCGCACATGAACTTACTGGCAGGCTACCAAAGTAGCGTCTTGCAGCATGGTGGCCTCAAAGCGGCATTAAAAGCCGCGACAAGCAAGCAAGGGGGCATGCATCCGCCCACATAAAGTTGAGCACAAAGCACCAACGCTCGCACAAGTGACAGTTACTATGTTTAAATGGTTGCAATTACAAATACCTTAGTCCGCAGACGGTCCATGAGAGTGGCGTGCAGTCATTTGGTAGAAGGCGGCAGTCAGTGGCAGCTCAATCGCCAAAACACGGCATTAGGGGTAAACGGGCTGGAATCCGCCGAGATGGCGACGTTAGGACGCTCTCCTGAGAGCACGCTACAGCGACAAAAAGGCCTACTTCGTCCTGCCTAGAAAGATCCTCGAAACAGCGAGTTGCAAGGGGAAAGCCTCCTTTCTCACCAACGCAGAACTGGCCCCAAGAAGCCCTTCACACACCTACGCCTCGACGTAAAGACGTGCCACTCACACAACCACACGCGACCTCCTTCGATCAACGGCCAGAGCGGAACTCCTCAAAGCAAAAAGCGTTAGGACGCTTGAAGTGGCGTGAGCCAAACGGCGTTGCCACGTGACTCTCGACAGCCAATGGCGACGCGCTCCACAAAACAAATTAATTCCGGTATCAAAGGCAGCCAATGGCGAAGAGCCTCAACGGAATGACTTCTAGAAGTTTCGGAATTCTTGAGACTGATAACACCCGGCTGCCAAAGTAGCAGCAAAGGGGTGCTTCAACTGACGAGAAATACTGCGTTTGGGGTCAAATATGTGCAAAATCATTATTGTAGAATTAGGCGATGGAGCCAAATAAGTAACTAAAAGGGTTTAGCATACGGGCACGCTGCCCTAAAGCCTAGGTGGCTACTTAAAATACCAAAGTGACCTGACAAATTCAAACCTAGATGTTGAAACAAAATCATTTGAACGATTTGAATACTTTTCCTAAATATTTGCGAAAAGACATCGTTTCAATCAGTCCCTAGCTGTTTTAATAATGTCGCAGGAACAAGAGTTAATATATCGAGAGATCCAAAAAAAACTGTTCCTCAGCGGGCTGTGGAAATTCAACCAATGAATAATATGTTGGTGACACTGTACGTCAATGTCAAATTCGAGGTTATCAGGTTAGGTTTTCCGTCACTTATGACACAAAATGACGCAAATCATAACCTGCTAACCTCGAATTTGACATTGACGTACAGTGTCACCAACATATTATTCATACGTTGAATTTCCACAGCCCGCTGAGGAACAGTTTTTTTTTGGATCTCTCGATACATTAAGCATCGACTGCTTTTCGACAATGGTAAGCTAAAAATATGGTAGGCAGCTTCCTGTGCAAACATGACATTACTATTTATAAATATGTGTCCTATAGCTGTTAAACTGTTTTTTATTCCTTTGATTTTATTTTGAACATCATTTGCTGCTTCTTTTAAAAGTTTGGTTAAACCCGAATCGGCTTTACCTATCTAGTTAATTATATAAGAGGCGCAGCTATATGCATCCAGAATACAGTGTAAGTTAATATTAGCTTTAAGCAGGTTTAGAATATTGTCATTGTAACAATTAAAATCTTCCTCTAAACTACCTTTTTTAGAAAACTGTGCCTCCTCGTTCAACTACTTCTAACTGCTAAAATATATCGTTCTTCTGTAAGAGGTAATTCTTCTAAAATGTCTTCAAATGTTTTAAATTCAGGCGTCTATTAACAAGCCACATACAAGCACACTTATTTACAATTGGAATCGTAAATGATACCATCTTTAGTAGATAAGTGCTAATTGGAGAAAGAAACCTCAATTCATGTTTTGTGTTAAGGTGTAGCTTCCATAACCCTGAGATATAAGCATTATGAAACCAACTTGGTGAAACTCTAGGCAATAAGGGAATTTCTTGTGATTAGGATTTTTTTCTTTTCTTTGGAATCGCGCCTTTTCCAATGAGACGCGTAATATCTAGGTGGGAAGCCCAAGGAACCAATAGGCACCACCACAAGAAGAAGAAAACAATATTAACCTCTTCATATTGATTTTCGCTTTATGCATGCTAGTGCAAGTAATTTAAGTCTCAGGTCTCACTGAATTTGGCTATGCAAATTTTAAAGAGTTTAAGAGTTTTTGTAAGCTAATGGAGTTATAGATTGTATTAACTTTGCGAATATTAAGAAAGAACCGCCTTTACAGTAGCTAGTCGGTCCTCCAATCCTTAATGTACGTTCTTAACGTTCGCGTTCGTTTGATACGATTTACTAAATCTGGCCATAGCAATTGCGTCTAAATATTTTGAGGATTGAGACTAAGAATTGTTTACCGTTCGTGACAGGAGTGACAAAGAAAATAACAAATGTACTGCTAATTCGGTCATTCACAGGGTTTTTGACTGTAATTTGTATGGGCCTAAACTATATCGAACACATTAAGTTAAAGGCTTCCTAGTAGGCCGATCCTAAAACAATTTGTAAAAATATTTAAAAAATTACTGCTAGTTATTGAACATCATTATCTGCAAGCTTAGATTTAAAAACAATTAGTTAATAATATTTAATTTGAAAAAAATAGTAACTCCAGAAAATCGTTAAAACCCATAATAATTAATCCGTCGTGCATTGCTAATATTATTCAAGCTCCAATATAAAGATTTTTCTGTTCGATTCGGGAAGGAATTGAAGTTGTAAACTTCATCGACAGGAATAAACAACGTGTTCCTATCAAAGTAATAGATATTTATGCATTAAGGGAGATATGAATATGTTTTTTTTCCCAGAGGCGCTCGGTCTGTAAGTCAACCGAAGGTAAAGAACATGAATATCGCCCGTGGTGCATACAATATTTTATCTACTAGCATATTCGTAAAAATAGTATGAAATTTCAAAATATCATAATGGCATCTAAAATTAGAATGTGTAAGTAACATCAAGGATTGCCTCATTGTATGGTTGCTAAGACGTTAATTGTAGTTGCATTGTTACCATGAGTTTGAGGGAGAAATAAATTGACAAGTCCCTTGGGAGTTATGAGTAGCTTTTCATATTTTGTTTCTATGACGAAAATGTACAATATCATGTTGCTAGTAAATAAAATTATTTATATCCCTCTATTATGGCACAAAGCAACTCTAATTACTGTTACGATTAAAAACTAAATTTAAAACTGATGAATGTCCCGAAATTGTGTGGGAGTATTTATTTTCAGATATTATTAGGGATGGTGAAACTTATGTCACCGCTTCCTCGTTGAGGTACGTTTGGCTGCATAGCCCTCTGGACTATGTTGGTTTTCAAAAATTAGAAAAAATTTTGATTTTCTAAAAAGACTGCCTATGCGGCAATACGGTTTCCTGTGATAATATTGGGTAGATCAGTGTTTGGTGCCATCCCAGGAGGGCCTGGAGAAAGGATTAATTATTAGTTTAGAGGTGTCGTTAAGCTATCGTATGCAAAACTACCACTTTAGAAGGCCTTTCGCTCTTACCGTTATACTGGCGAAAAACATTTTATTCCCGCAGCTTTCTTAAGGCAGCTTTATCACCGCACTACGGACCAGCAGTGATTTTAAGGTTTTGTTTGGTGGTCACCCGCCAGCAGCTAGCAAACGACAGGTACCAACTAACACAATGCATATTTTATTTAAGTGTAATCCAATTTAAATTAATTGGATGATTTCTTTACATACAAAATGTGTATTTTATTATCTACCTAGCATCCTGCATAGTTGCTAAAAGTACATGGTTGCAAATATTTTTAAAGTAATCTACTTTATTAAAAACTAAAAATATATACATTTTAACAATTAGATACATTTGTTATGTTAAACCCATCCTTTATCTATCAATTTGTATATGGCGTTTTGAGAATGAATATAAAATAAAGTTTTTCCAAGAAATTCACCATAATTTAAGTCCTATATTAATTACGCTTTATATTGTCAGTTTTACTTATTAATCAAATCCAAATAAAATTATAAGTGCACTTGATTTATTATCTATTTTTGCATTTTAAATAAGGTATACCTATATATCAACGTCTTCTGTGCCTGCGTCTCTGCGTGACCTTTTCATGGGCAACGATTGGGCACACTTCGTTCGCGATCGGTCGTCGTGTTGCGTGTCCTTTATAGCGCAGCACCAAACAAGCATGATATGAATTGCACGCATTTGTAAGCGAGTGCTTACAGCATCTAACTAATAATCAGATCCAGAGGTTCGAATCATACCGAAGGTTTTTTCTTCGTTGGGAATTAAAGTAATTCGCATTGCTAAGTGCTTTCTTTTGTTTGTTTAGTATAAGTAGCGGTATTAAGTTATTTTTACCTATTTTGTACATAATTTTGAACACTATTTTTATATTAAACACGTAATTTTTTTTTAGTTTTTAGTTCAACTTTAAAAATCCAAAAACTATCTTAGTTGAGCAAGGCCACCTATGTGATAGGCTCAAACGCTGGTTAATCATTATTTAATTTTTTCATTGGCATTTTGAAATATGTTTATGTACTTATCATACCAATATGTGTGTTATTCGAGTGTTCGCTTCACGGACGCAAAGTTAAACACTCATGCCCCACGGAGGGCCTCAGATATTGCCAATAGACAGTAAGTTAGATTGTGACCAGCTTACGATGTTTGATAAAGGATAGCTCATGACTGTGACGTCACCTTAGGGACATTTTGGTCAGGTAGTAATAAGCTGCATAGCAAACAGCTACGGCTACAGGTGGATATTCTGTTTTGTATCCTTGCAAGTGTGCAGATATTTAGAAATGATCGAACGTTTTTGAATGATCATTATTTTGGAGCCAATTATTTTAACTTTTCGATGTTGGCTACTCGTACAGTGTTACGTTTTGACTTTGAAATATTTCATTAACGTTCGTTCGTTGTGCAAAATGTTGTACGAAGTTTACAGTCGCTTTCACCTATTGTTCTTTGGTTTCAGCGTACTATGTTTTTGCAAAAATCATTTCTTTAATTAACGTATTTGAGTTTGGTGTAAGTATACATACTAGTCAACCAATTTTAAGTTTTGAGGTTATATTCTTAGTTTAGATTAGAAATTATAAACATGCATTCACACCTGAACTAAATGATTTTATTCTAATGGCTCCCTTTCGCAGTGGAACCCCAAATCAGCATGGTTCATGATCATATTGTAACACCCCGTTTCAATTTTATTTAAAAAACGAGTTAATACATTTAACACCGACTTTCGAACCACCGTATAGCTATATTTTGTAGCACGAGAATTGAAGCTAATCGCAGCAGGCGTGTGTGGCGAGTCGATTAACACCTGCACATTTTCGCGTCTGAACATGTCGTCGCATTTCGATCCGCGTTGCCTGTTAAAACAGTTCCATAGCTGGTTTAGTATAGATTGTTCGAGGTCGCGCTTCTAGCATTGGCTGGATTGCTCTGCGCCTTTCGTTTCTCGAAATCCCAGCATTGCGTCTTCTACGATAATTAGGCCGAAAACAACGTTCGGCAAGCTACTACCGACCAAAATCAAGCCGATACGGGCCAAAAGCAGCTACGGGTTAAAATTCAGAAACTAAGAACTAAAATTCGATCTCCCGAAGGCTTAAATTCAACAACCCGGAGCTAACGTTTTGGTTCTTCCTTGAGGTAACCAGTTTCCCGAATTCGTGCCTGTACGCAGCCAGAAATTTCCTTCCATTTGATGCTAGTTTTTTTTAGTGGCGAGCTTGGGTTGCTGAGAATCATGCAGACTAGTTGGCCTTAAGTCTACCTGAAAAAATCTGGTGTGATACACTCACACAACTTTCTTTTACAGTGATCTTATAATTAGTCAAAAATTTAATTTTTTATTTTTAAAAATTTGTCAAAAATTTTCAAAAATTACAAATTCTACAAAAACGGTACAAAATAGAGCGTTAGTTAAAGAGACAAATTTTCTCTAGAATTTTAAGGTGAATTCGAAAATGTAATAATATACCGGGTGTTTTATTTAATATAGGAGTTAATAAAAAAAATAGAAAAAAAACAAAAGAAACCCACTTTAGAAGTATTCAACTAGAAAATCATTTATTTCACATCAATACACATTAAAAATGTAATAAAAATGTAAAGTTTAAAAAAAATCGTTAGAGCCGTTTTTAAAAAAACCGAAAAAAACTGAAAGATCACAAGAGTAAACACCTACTTCCGGTTATGCGATTTTCTTCAAAACCTTGCTGTCTCATCTACATAGTACACAAAACTTATATATGAAGTTTCAACGCCATACCTCTTTTCGTCTTTGAGATATTCTGTTCACAGACACACAGACACACACACAGACAGACAGACACACACACAGACAGACAGACAGACCAATAAAAAAAAATATGTCTTTTGGGTTCAGGGGACTCTAAAACGTGAAGATCTGTTGAAAACTCAATTTAGAATTTTTGGGGTGAATCCAATACTTCCTTTATTGTAAAAGGAAGTAAAAAATGTAACAAACAGGACTTCCGTGCCGATCGCTGGATTTCATCATTAGCTGGCCATAGACACGCGTTTAAAACCGCCACGAATGTAGTTTTTCGTGGAAGTTTTGAACGTGTGTCTATGCCCAGCTTATGGCTGCGCATATGCACACGTTCAAAACCGGCACGGATGTACTACATTCGTGGCGGTTTTAAACGTGTGTCTATGGCCAGCTATTAATTAAACTGTAAGTGCATGCCATTATCAACTCTGTTTTTTTAATCCACAAAGGCATTATGCCGCACACTTATGTCAGTTCTTACTAAGATCTTTCCAACTCAGACTGAGCGTGCCCTATCATTTTTTTTTGCTCAATTGTTATTACCGTTGAAGAGCGAGTATTTAAATAATTTGAAATTTCTGAAATAGAGTGTAAGCTATATCCCAGATAGCGCCCTTGGAGTTGTGCGTTTATATAAATTGCGATTGCACATGTATTATCCTGAAGTTGTACTTTAAGCTATAACTAGCGAGTTCTGAAATGCTACTCCGAATTAAAGTTTTTGAATTGTTGTTTTGTCCCGATATACAATTACATGTGTGTGTAAGTTGGGTGACCCCAACCTTGAATTATTTTTCTTAAATATTAAATATTCTTTTGACTCTTACTGTTGGTATTTGTTGTTGTTCGCTTTACTACATTTAGACTGAGCTATGCAGCGAAGCTTACCAGGTAGGTGTTGATTTATTTTGCTAGCTAGGTTTGTTTTATTTGTAGTGAGTGACGACATGGAGCCAAATTCCTTTATTAATCTACTGTTTAATTGTAAATGCCCGAAGCATTTCTTACCCTGATCTTTACACCACGCCATATTCTGCCAAGAGTTAAAAAGCTAGCCGAGGCCTGGTCAACCCTTCGTTTAAGGGCGGTACAATATTCCATTCAGTCAGTCGTCGAACAATTTGCTGAGGCGTTTCCAGATGTGCAAATCAATTACGATGCTTTTGTTTACCATAAGCGGATTATATCAGAAGGACATGGAATGGGGAATGGAGGATCGATCACAGAAGATGCTCACGCTAACGTCTATTGCACTCTGTGGTAACTTTATGTGCTAAAAACACCTCTAAGAAACATTAGGATCAAAGATCTGTATCTCTGATGTTAAAAGGTCATCTAGAAGTTCTTGTAGCGTTACGAAATTTGTATTTACACCTAAAAAATTGTTACACCGTGCATGGGGCAATTAGGGGTGTTAGTATGCACAATTTACCATTACTGGGAAGCAATTCCAGACATTCTTTAACCATTTCGAGGGCAGTGGCAACTTTAGGTCCCACAAACTATATGTCACTTATTTTAATAATAAAACTACAGATATCTGTAAACTGAAGCGTAACAATATAGCCTAGTGATACTAAAATGTACAGTGTGTCTAAAAAAGAACTACATCTAGTGTGCTTGGAATTTTCCATACAAACGTAAAATGTGCCGCTCTCGCGAGCTACTGTTAGCTAGTAGTAGACCTAGTAGACGGAAGAATAACATAACCTCAACAACAGTCTTTGTTGACAAAATTTACTTGTGGTCTTCGTTTACTTTTAAATTAAGATGTGTGCGCATTTTAACGCATTATTCAACAGCATGAATATCGTAAGAAGTAAAACAACCCTTATTAAAAATGATTAATCCTCATTGTTTTCCAGAAAATAAAAAATATTTCTCAAATACAGAACTTAAAAGTAATGGAAGGAACATAACTTAATAAACTAAAGGTAGTCCTCAGAAAAGGGTTCATTATTGACTACAACTACTTAAATGGAACCACGCCTCGTCACTAAAAAACTTAAATCAAGAACATCGTTGTTGTTTAAATTTTCTTGGAAAAAGTTGCAGTAATTTATTCGACTAGCATGGTCCTTTTGTCGAATTTCATGTACAACAGACACTTTATATGGATGCATGTGCAGTCGCTTCTTCAAAATGTTGTGAACAGTACTTCTAGGGACATCTGTCTGAGCTGAAATACGACGCACTGACATTTTTGGGTTTTCTACGACAAGAGCTTCGACATTTTCAATAATGTTTGGTTCAGTGGCTGGCCTTCCGGTAGACTTGCCTTTTTCCACACTTCCTGTCGTCCGAAATTGTTCAACAACGCAACGAATGTGGTGCAGCAAAACAGTTTCTTCGACAATTCTGTTAGGAAACTGCAGTCGAAACTGCTGCTTACAAGTCGCATAGGAATATTGCCATTCCCCATTTATTAACTGTCCTGATCGAAAATATGCCTCAATAATAAAAATGTGTACATTTTGTATTGTATTAACAAATATTTTATAATTAAAACTATTTGAAGTGAATATTTGTTTTTTGACAATTAATTAATGACAGCTCTGTATAATGCAATACCAATAACAATCTAGTGGCACATAAAAATTTACATGTAAACAAATTTTACAGGTAACTAGATGTAGTTTCTTTTTTAGACACACTGTATATACAAAAAAAGAAATTTGTAAAATATTTTATTATTTTCTATACATTCTTTACATTAATTCTATACATTAATTACAATCTGAAGAAGTGTAATGTTCATGGTGCGTAACAGCAGTGGGGTTACTGGTAGTTTTTTATTTTCAATAAAATAAAAGGTGAGTAGTAAAGCATTTCAACAAAATTGCGCTAAAGAGACATATTCCCTGGACTTTCCCTGACATAAATCTTGAACTGCATTGCCATAGTTTGTTCACAAACCGCTAGTAAATACGCGGGAACTATAGATCTCGGCGCCCATTATGATGGTTAAATTCTAAATAATTTGCACGGCATATATATGTTGTTTTTATCACAGATGTCTCAAATGTGAAATTTAGACGAGGTGAGTTCTGGTGCTAAACTCGATGAAGAGGCTTTGGAAGAATTTGAAGAACTTGAAACGGCGACTTTCGGTTGAAGATCCTTTTGCCGAAACAGTGCTTCACGAAAATGTACCTTTAGGAGGAGACTTGTTAGTGGATTCTGATGAAGTACCTACCTTATATTCTCTACTAATCAATGAGCAATATATGAGCAAAGACGAAAACAAAGAATAGAGTCATAACTGCGAACATTTTGAAAATTTACACGTCTGTTTTGAAAAGAAACTTTTTCCAAATCTTCAGCTTGATGCATCAAATAAAGATTTTTTGTATTTCAAGCAGTTTATTTATGATGGTATACTAAATGTTACTATTGACCAAACTAACCTGTATGCTGAAGAAAAACCAATATAAAATTGGAATTACAGAAGCATTACACTGCAACGATAACACAAAGTGTTTGGTTCAAGATGATGAAAATTATGACAAACTTCATAAATTACGAACCCTTATAGACCATTTGAATGAAAAAAAAAATCTGAAAATTGTACAGAGTCTTCCTTTATATCAATCGATGAAGCAATGACTCCTTTCAACGGCAGAAGTTGTTATAAACAATACTTACCACTCAAACTTAAAAAACGAGGATATAAAGTCTGGTGTGAAGCAGATGTCAAAACTTGGTTATATTTTTCATTTTGAAATGGAAATGGAAATGGAAAAAGTCAGGAAAAAGTACCAAGTGACAAAACTCCCGTATTGTTAGGGGAAAGGGTATTACTAAAACTAAAATGATGACCGAAAAGCATAAGTTGGCTCGTAGAGAATTTATATTTGCAAATAGGGGTGTTGTTTCTTCAATAAAATGGCAAGACCGTAAACCTGTTACACTGCTAACAACAGCAATGTCATCGAGAGAAACTTGCAAAGTGCAGCGAACAGACAAGGCTGGAGAAAAAGAGAACTTCTATTGTCCAAAAGCTATTGCTTTGTACAACAACGTCAGGGAAGGCGTAGATTTATTTAATCAAAAAAAGCAGTCCTATGCCATTGGAAGGAAATACGTGAAATGGTGGCATATAATTTTTTATTTTTTAATTGATATGGTTATTATCAACAGCTATATACTTTACAATTTGTCTAAGCGATTTGAAGAAGATCAACTAAGATACAGATTTAACTTGTCAAAACAATTTATTGCAGGATTTACAAGTAAAAAAAGAACGAGGCAGAAGTGTCAATCATTTAGCAAATAACAGAATCTGTACAAATACCACTATAGCAGAAGTACAACTCTAAAAACGTAAAAATTTTATTTGAGAGTTCAGAAATATAGCAAAGGATCATCATTGGTATAAT
>CALNHX010006692.1:0-85046 GCA_940337035.1 Agriotes lineatus
ACTTCTGTTTTCTTCTTTTGTTTGTTTAATTTGTTAGAATTTTCGAATGTTACGCTTGGCTGCTTTAGATACTTCTTGTAATTTCTCTCTTACCTTGGTTATTAATGGTTCCATTATTTCTCATATTCCTAGTTTCGCAATTAACATTTTTGTAAGATCAGCAATCTTATCTTGCTTTTTGGTGTTGGCCTTTTGAAGGACCACTACTAAGTTGTAAAGTTGTGTGTAAGGTTATATTTACTGCATCTTGAGTAACTAGCAATTTATGAGAACGCAGTATTTTCCTTTAAATAAATACAGGAAAAATGGAATCGGTTTGACTTTGAAATACGTTATACTTCTTTTTAAAGCTACCAAAACTAAAATGTATACTACATAAACGGTTATAGTAAATCATCACCAGTTTCAGAAACAGTAACTATCGATTAAACATTTAGCTAACATTTCGATATCTCTAACTAAGATCGACTAACCATAAACTGGCAAACATAATGAGCACTATTGCCGGTTACTAGGATTGACAATAAACCAAAAAGTGTTTACTGTACAATTACTTTTTAACTTGCTTAACTGAGCAAATAGAGAGATAATCCCGCACTATACTTGTAGGTAAGCAAAAATATGTGAACTGCAACGGTAGATTATATTGGAGACCGCTGTAGTATTTTACCGGTTGTTTATTGTCAGCAATACGAGCAGAGTCATTATGAATCCTCTAAAAAAAACGCAATGATTTAAATGTGAAATAGAAACAATATCATTTTAGATAACAAAAGTAAACATAATTATGTGTTAGTAGGAACATAGTAGCTGGATATTATTTCTCAAATCGGTTGCAAAAGGTATCAGCGGCTATTGTTATTACATTTTACATTTAACAAAAACAACAAATGTTTAAAGATAGCAAACATATATCATTCTCCTCAGTATATTGGTTTTTAATACTTTTTTCTTTGCAGAAAAAAAATTAACATTTAAAACAATAATGCATAAAATTGGATAATGTTTTGCATTTACAAATTAGTAATTTAAACGCATAAAACTATTAATTACAAATTGACTAACAGGTAAATAAGACATATGAGAAAGTTAATTTCTTCACTTGCTTAATATCGTGTATGTGTAATACTGTGTTTTTTTGTATTTCTGCAGATCGTAACGTATTTTTATAAGAGATTTGTAATTTTAAAATGTTATTTAAAAAACACTGAAGAAGACACCAGGTGTCGAAATATATGTTTGACCATTTTTAACATTTATTGTTTTTTGTTAAATGTAAAATGTAATAACAAAAGTAGCTGCCGATTCCTTTTGCAACCGAATTAATAATTATCTATAAGCGGAACAAAAAAAAATCGTTCTGACCCACCGATTATTGTTATCAATTTACTGTTAGCTAATAGTGATTTATACGTCATAATTAACAGTTAATAGTTGCTTGGCTTCGAATTGGATATTTGATGATTAATTAGCTATCAGGTAGCAACTATCTGCAATTACAGCTACCGAAAGAGATTTTGGTCAGTTAACGGATAATGATTGACAGCACTAAAATCTTCTGTTAAATATTAATATATCATCAGAATTATTGAAATTGTTGAAGCTAGAGTGGAACGGTTTACTACTACTTTCATAAATACAGGCAAGTCCAAAGCATTATTTATTGACATTATATCGACAGCACGTTGCACTGCATTTTCATTGTCTTTTAATAATATATTTTCGTATTCGAAACAGTTACGTGAAATTTTAGTTGTAGATGATATAATTCTAACAAAGTTTTCAACTTATAACAAAATAGTAAAGATAAAGGCCACTTCTACTAGCTTCTTCAGCTACTATATTTGTGGCGAGAATAGGGTTCACTCATCTTACATCTCCTACAATTTTTTCACTCTCTATTTCTATAATTGTTTTATTTCTTCACTGTAAACAGGTATTTTCCTAGTATCAGCTAGCTATTTAGTTTATGCTACATATTCTAATTTTAATTAATATGGGCATTTGTTTCGTATGCCGTATTTTCTTTCAGATGAGGTTTTTGTTAGGTTAATTTCTATTTTTAATGTCGCTTGTAAAAATTACTTCGTTCCCGTTTATTTCGGACCAAGCCGGCCCTGCCCATATGGTTGGTGCATGGTACAAATAGGGACGCCGTGAGGCCCACTGAGTTAGCATTGGGGAAGTACCCCGAACATTTGTGTACGACTGGAGCTGATTAATATGAAAAGCTATACCGTCGGATTTTCTTCGCTAGATAATGCATCTTGATAGCATGATCTTAAATTTATTCCGATTGAGGAAATGAGCCAGATAAGTAGTGTTGTATGGTGCAAAACAAGTATCTAATTGCGTAGTGGAAGAATTCTTCCACCGTGAAGCTTACTCAAGATTATAATTGAGGCCCCATTTTCATCCTAATAATTACGAAGAATCGATACTGTGGCAAGTTGCACTTTAGTCGAAATCACCGTTGCAGATGCCTTTCCCCCTTTCAGCCCCGTCCGATACAATTCGGTTTCGATGGCTATTCTACATCGTTGTTTCCGTTTCTACTTCTTCTTCTTCAGCCTGTAGACGTCTACTCCTGAACACAAGTCGCTTTCATTCGTTTCCACGCTGATCTTTGCTGGGCGGTCAGCATCGAATTTTTTCCTGCGTGGTATTGGATATCGTCATGCCATCTGGTTTGTGGTGGATCCGCACTTCGTTTGGTCTCTCTCGGCTTCCATTGCATCGGGTTACTCAGATCGCCTGGAATGTAACTGAGTCTACCAAATGCAGCCCATGTGAGATCAATTCGTCTGGAAATTTTGGCTGTTTGGTTGTTCTTCTCAAGCCTGATGCTGTGTCTCAGATAGACGTAGTCTTCGACAATTTCTAGTTCTTGGTTGTCGAGGGTAACAAGCACGTTGGTTGGGCTCATGATTTTAGTCCTATTAAGATTGATACTCAAACCAACGGCTTGGGAGGCCTTGTTGAGGCTTGAATCAGAATTTGCTACCACCGTTCACAGGCATTTTTTGTTTTTTTTGCCTGTATTGTACTATACATTAGAAGGGCGTTTTGTTCCAGAGTGTTGAGCCTTATTTTAAATTTGTATTTCAGTGGCGCCTCGTGCGTTAGTTCTTCAAAATTGTTGGCCTCTTTCAATTCAATTTTGTTTGTTTTTAATAGTTAAATATTTCGGCATAGCCTAGTTAGAGTTAAGCTGTGGTTACTTTGTATTATGACGACGTCCTCTAGAAAAGGGAAATATTATTGCTGTGCACTTGTTATTTTGCTTTAAAAATTATTCAGTAGATAGCCTGTAAGTTACCTCATAGGTTTTTTGTCCGTTGGCTGTACGCAGACGCTAATCATTCCCGGGCCTGCTTCAAATTATGAAGGGGTTAATGTGGATTGACTTAAGAACTTGCTCTAGGCAAATAACACCTTGTATTTAATTAGCTACCTCTTGACGTATTGTCCCACCCCTCTGTACCAACTATAATATAGCCGCTCAGCTTTTGTTACACAACTCTGGGGCCGTGTAACTTTCCAAATAGTAAAATCATCCAACTTGACACCGCATCAGGAAATTTTAGCTTTTCTATTTCAGTCAAGCGATGCTCTAGCTTCCATGGGGCGGCCCGAACTTGCTTTGGTCTTAAGTACCGATTTATTATGTAAAAGTTTCTATTTAGAGTTTAGTACGTTTTGGCAATTCTGTCTTATGCTTCCATTATCATGTTCTTCTTCTTTTTCTACTTGTATTATTTTGCGCTTTTGATTTTTGACACACGCTTTACAATTTATTTTTTCTCAGGTTATATTGTTATAGAGCTTATATTGATACACAGTAGTTTTGTATTATTGTTAGTTATTGTTTGTAATTTAATAAATAAATTAATTAATTGAGCGACCAATTGAATTTTATTGCCTCTCTCTCCCCCTCTCTGGCTAATTAAAATATGATTATTTAATTATGCTTTACTGTAATAAAGGTATGTTGCTTTTCTTATATTTTATTCATTTGCAACTCATTAAAAACTTTTGTACCGGCTAGCAATTTGAGACTCGTATCTGCAGGATTGGATTGTTACACTATTGATAAATTTAACCATTGTATGGCAAATGCTCGATTGACAGATAACCCCTAAATATTTAACTCAAATTTAACCAAAAATCAATCAGTCACCTTAGATAAATTATAACAGTGCTTTTATAATAATCAATTAGTTTGAGTAACCTGGAATTTGTTTTCAAGTGCAAAGGAACACCAACTTGCATTTGTTTTTTTCTCCAAGAAACGCCGTTCTTCTTTCCGGCACTCGCAAAAGAACGTCAGGCTCGTATTTGTTTCCTGGAAAGGTCTCTGCTGCCGCTACTTGCATTTATATCCCCTAGGGCCTGCACCTTGCTGTCCGCTTCTCGAAGCTCCAAACCTTGTAGAACATTAGCTCCGAAGACGATCTTACACAGTCTAAGTTCCAGGTCCAATCTACTCTGGAACTGCACTCTGGAACACTGCCAATCAATTTAACCACAGCTGGCAAATAAATAAAACGCACAACTGGGCACAAAATGTTTACTCTTATGAACAAAATTTATCAAAATCGGGGAGCCAAATAACACACCAGCTTTTGGATTGGCTTCCCCAACAAATATTAACAAGCGACTCTCCATGTCACCATAGCAAGATTATTTACAATTTTTTATCTGTAAGTGCACATTCTTTGATCTTAACTTATAATTGTTTTTGTAAATGTCATTCAGGAAACTATAACCTCACAATTGGTCGCACTTTTACTTGAGTTTTACTTTTAGTTAATAAACACTGATTCACAAACCACTAGCACATTCTTGTAGTTTTCAGTAATTCTCAGCTTACTTTTTGTCTGCTCTTTGCATGTTTTGTGCCTTCATGCACTGCTTAATAATCCCTTTAGTTGCGTCATCGACTGTTGACATTTCAACATAAATGCAAATGCTGCCTTAAACCTCTGTAACGCTTAGCAACACCTTTTTACTAAAGCGACTTCATTATCGTGTCCTGACGTTACACAGTTAATCCGTCAGTCATCATAAACTTAGCTACAGTTGCCATATTGAGCACAAATTTGAGTACAAGCTAATCGCAACCCTGACGATATTGTTTTATACAATTACTATCCTTTGTTAAATAACTACAGTTATTGCTAATCATGTTTTCTGTAATTATCAATGTTTACTAGTGGCTCTTACAATACCAATTCTGGGTCTATTAGAATGTTTCATTAGTATTCGTAAGTTAGCAATGCAATCGGATTTGTTGTAAGTATCATACCATTACAATATATTGGCAGTTATTGAATGATTTCATGTTGGTGGCACTACTTTGTTTTTGTGCTATTACAATATGCTACCCGATTATGCTGAAGAGGGGTTTTCTATTGAATAATTAGTGTTTCCTGAGAATTTTCTGATTATGGAAAACCTATATATGGTATTTTTATCCATAAGTAAAAAGTTTGTCATTTATTTAGCAAAGTTTTAATAATACGCTACGCAACGGCTCTTAAATTCAAATTGTCATCCCAAATCTCAGGTATGTGACAACTGAAGTTGTGCTTGCACAACTTCCACCTTTATTTACAGGTGTAGAAAGTATCAATGACCGAAGTGCAGTTAACTGGATTTATTTTTCAAAGGATAAGACTTTCGTCTCTTTCCAGCAGGGGAGTGACATTGTGTATGAAGTGTCATTGAAAATATGTTAGGAGATCCATATAAATCGTATTTGCAAGGGCGCCATTTTCGAATACTTAGATACAATATATGATGATACGCGTATTCGAGAACCTGCAGTTGAGAGTTAAATAATTATACTATAATAACTCACTTCCGGTTTTAAGATGCCCGTGGCAGTTCTATTCATTGACACTTGTCGCTGGAAATTGGTAGTATACAAGGCGGCTTCAAGTGATACGTACCTCAGTGTGCCTACTATAAGTCAAATTAAAGTTGGTCTTGCAGTTAGCAGTCGACGGCATGTACTTTTGCAACCGTCGAGGGCTGCGGCAGCACCAATAATGATTGAAGTGTTGTCTAAATTCCCCGCTCATGCAGTACAAAGTGACTGGATTCACGCACGAGTTTAGAAAGCTGAAATTGCAAATTCAAATTGAGTTTATTCCTTGACGCTCCTTAACTTCATTATGAGCAACAGAAAACGGTCGAAATGCAATCGATAGTGCAAAGCAGACAGTGGATTTGGAGCTCGGTGCCTACCTTAAACAGAATCCAATTATCCTTAGGGCGTGCCAGAAATCGTCGTACTCTTCCTCGGAGTTGGGGCTCAGGGAGAACCACAGCATAAACAGATGGTACGGAAAAAAGCATACGAAAAACACTGAAAGGAAGCGTTTGTTAGATTACGGGCGTGGGCATTTGTGGTTTCATTCCGTTTGTGTTTCCGACGAAAGCAATTTTGCTAAGCTGCGTCGTCTTTTAAGGGTGGGTAGCCCACGATCCTTAGTTATTACAGCCACAAAGAAATATTCTCAAAGAAGTTCACAACTAAAGTAATACTAATTATTTTTATAGGAAACAGTAATGTACCTAGTGAGTAAATATGTTGTTATGAAAACGGACAATATTAAGTAGAAAAGAATTAAAATGGCGGGACGTATTAGTGACACACAAATATTAAGATAACAAAGCGAGACGATAGAAAACAGATATTTTCATAAGAAGTAAGAAAACAATAGCATTGCAAAATAGGGGAACACGAAAAAAGAAATGGTCCGGGTTCTAAATAAATGGAAGAAGTGAAGATGATAATAATAATGACTAATGCTAAGGACCACAAAACAAATTGACAAAAGATACTGAAACTGTGTATAGCAAACGATCTAGTAGTGACAAATTTGATATTCATGCACAGCTACCCATACCACCATACAAAAGAGGAACATACGAGGAAAGAGAAATCGATTACAGTTTACCTCTACATAAAAGCAAAAAGATGGTAATTTAGAAAAGCAAAAGAAAGAAAGAAGAGGATACAGAAGAAGAACGATCATAAATGGATAAGATAAGAAGCGAAACACTGCGAAAAAAAAAGGAAACAGAAACAAAGCCAGGAAAATATTAGAAAAGAAATGGAAGAGTTGTAAGGTAAACATCTTATAAACGATAGGAGAAGGTTGCGGTGCAACGAAAGTTAGCAACAGACGGACAACGAAAACGGCATGGTGAACTGAATAAGTGTTCAGACCTCTACAGGCGTTTTAGTTAGAATTTTTGTAAAGGCGGGGGTCGCTTTGAGATAAAGGAATGTGAGCTGCCTGCTTAAATAGAAGGCATCTCTGGAAGACACTCGTGAAACTATTGTCCGTAAGTGTGCCGGTGCCATCGCGCAGCCCGTGAAAATTAGTCCAGTTTTGTCATGATTGTACCGCGAATGTTGTGTGTGCATAAACTATTACCATAAAATCAAAATTAGATGCGGAAGTTCGTTGTATCTGTCGAGAGACACCGGCTAGATGAACGAGAAAGATTCCCAAGACAGGTAGGTGGCAACACATTTTCCTTATTGTCGTTCGCGCGTACCTTCGCTAATGATTTGGTAACTTTCGATTAAGTAAAAAATTAAACTGACAGTCCACTGCTGCTATCGTAAACAATAAGTAAAGAAAAATATGAAACCAAAAAGGATTAAATGGAAATAATACCTGCAAACGAAAAGCCTACACAAAATAAGTGACAGAAGCCAAAAATTCAGTGTGGTGTATATGTTTTGACAACATGATGAAAAGCAATCAAAAACGTATTGAGAAAATACTAGCACAGCAGAGACTTGATTGAACTAAAAAAAACTAAAGAAAACTAACTACATAAAATGACGCAACAGAAAAGACACCAGCAATAGAATTACAAAAAAGTCAACTATATACAGAACATCATTCAATACGAAGGAGATTTCCAAAATAACCAGTACGATGATATATGGATGAAAATCTTCCACCACTTCGAACAAGCTTGAGGTATGCAAAGTGATAATTTTGAGAACAATGGAGGGACAATTAAATTAGATATAACACAAAGTGAGAACATGAAAGAAAGACTGAACGTAAAAGAAACTAACGGTAACAAATAGTTTGGACGTACAACCAGAATGACAGAAGATAAACAAGAATGAAGAAAAGAGGGGAAAGATCAAGCCGATAGCCTTCAGAAGATTGGATTTCTAAACTCTGCTGGAATCATAGAATGGAAATCATAATAATATGATACAAGTCAAAAGAAAAGAAAATACAGAAGAGGGGAAAATACAGGAACAGTAACAACGGAGACTTAGTAAAATCCATATCAAAATTAAGAGTAGGCAAAGCAGTAAGAAGAATTCAAGAACTAAACCCACCAAACAACTGGGAAATAGGTTCAACAACAGTGATTTCCGTGAAACGAGCCCCATGGGGCTATAGCAACAACTGAGGAAGATTTCTGCTGAACACACTCAGCAAAACGTAGGTAATAATATCAGATCAGAATTAGAGAAGAATTAAAAACTACCCTGGAAGCGGCACAGTGTGATTTCTAGAAAAGTATGAGCATGTACACGTATACGTATATTTTTTGGCAGATCAAAGGTTTTCAACAAAATACAACGACAAAAGATGTGGAGTTATACAGGAAAGAAAGAAATTCGCAATAAACTAATAGAAATAAATAGAAATGAGGTGTGAAAAATGTTCAAGACTATATACTGAGTCCACTCTTATTCGCAGTAGCGCTAGATAACAGTATACAGAAATGGAAAAATTATGCAAAGCCATACATGATAAAAAATTAGAAAATGGAAGACTTTTTACTGCGTCAGGGCAATAGAAGTTCCTACAAATATATATATATATATATATATATAAAGTACTAAAATTAGATTAGACTAGACAACATCACGCAGACCGACGAGCAGATACAAAGACTTCAAAGTAAAAACCAGTGGCTTTTCACTATATACTCGTATTCAGAACAGCTTTCTGCAGTGATCTGAATAGAATAAGTAATGCAAATAAAATATAGATGTAACATTTCTATCTAATCTAATTTATGCTTGAACTGGATAATCATATGTACTACGCACCCTTTACTAAAAGGGCATGGAAGGATAAGCTTCAATCAGTCTCAGTAAAAAGATGCTACTTTTAGACTTAACCAAATGAAACTGTCATCGGCTTTTGTCAACAAGCGTAACTTCGATAATTCGTTTTCTACTGTCAGACTTAAAGGGAGATTTATGGTTTTAATTAAATTTTGCAAGCCGGACTTAAGTTGCTAAACAATTACTCAAGACATATAACACATCTTGCAATTACCTATGATGAAAGCGAGTACCATTCTTGCAACGTGCTTTCTGGCTGTGGCCTGAGCTCTGCCCTGTCCACCCTGAAGCTCTCCAGGCATTTCTCTAGCACTGGCATGTAATCTTTTCGCCATCAGAATATAGAAGCATGCCATGACACACATGGGAAGTATGTAATAAACTAGCGCCTTGCTGACGATCATATATTTTACGTATTCTTCTTCATACATCTCTCTAGGGTACGTGTTGCAAATCGTGATAGTTTCATTGTTTTCTAGTTCGATGTATTCCAAGGACGACAAGATTGCATCCGGCAGGGCACAAAGCGACGACAAGATCCATATTAATACTGCACACCGTACCGTTAAAGGCTTAGTCTGTAACAATAACAATGATTATGGTACAAAATTAATACGGGGTTACAGATTAGGTATGCATGTATGTATATATGTATGAAACATTTATCTACAATGCATGATAAGTAATCTATTAATTGGAACAAGAATCTTATTAAAATTGATACAACCTACAATAAATGTATCTACATGGAGATTCAGTTTCAAGTGTTAACTGTAAGACAACAATACAACAAATGTCTAACAAAAGCTTCTTGCATAATTATTGCCCAAAACTTGACATTTATATTATTTGGGGCCTTACATAACCTAGCTATTACATTAATAAAATTTTGTCTAGAAACACTCGTTCTGAAACGTGACTAGTTAAATTACTGATTTAAAATATAGTTATCCTTAAAGAGCCACAAAAATGCACAACATCAAGCTACCCTTTTATCAGAATATTCGAGGGCGATGGACCTCTACTTTCATTAACTATATATTCTTGGTAAAAATGAACTGAGCTGTAAATTCAGAAAGACGATCAGTACAGATAAGAAAATAATCTGGTGCTCCAGGTTTGGGGGGTGACATGGGGCTAGTAACTACACTCGTAAATACCTCAGTCAAGTAAAGCCGAGCGGAACAACATCACAAGCTGCAAAAAATGACCGAGATCATGTGCACACGAGGCGTGCAAACCTACACTGCAAAAACAAATGAAAAATTGAACGAATTAAGAAAATACCATGTAATAAAATGCAGGATTTAGAAAGAAATTGAAGAATTAAAAGAACAAGCGATTATTATTGTAGATAAATACGCAGCATTAGTTGGCTAAATGTGCGTAACACCTTGTGAACTCAAGCAAGGGTTTGTGTACCGGTTATGTTCTTTGGTGACTCGTGAACTTTTACAAGCCACTCATAATTGGTTCGTGTTATTAGAGTACTGTTACGATTGTCACTTGTTTTAGGTTGTTAAGGTGACGATCGCAAACAAAGTTTAGGGAGTTCATTATATTGGTTCATGAAGCAAACACGCTTTTTATTTCAACCTCTATATATGAACATATTGACGTAAGATATAACGCCCCAAAGGCCCCACTCTTACAATTGGTGATCCCGAACGTGTGATGAACATCATACCTTGCAATACCATCGCACAGTGTACCTGCCATCAACTGTACAAGGCCAACCTACTAGCTGAGCTGGAACTCTTTGGAGCATACTTGGTTCATCTGCCAGACCCAAACCAAACTTGCCCGCGGCGCATGCCCATCTACACTCTCCAGATCCAACCCGGATGCATTCTGCCGCAATGAAAACAGCCTAACCAAAAGCTAAGTGTTTACATCTATTAAGCTTTAAATGTCACTTACATTTAACTACACCAGTATTACCGTAAAATAAACTTCAATCGGTAGTTTGTGGCACCCCCGCGAGAACTTATATGCGGTTCTCCTGTCAGTGTATTTACCAAAATTCTTTACATTACTCCACAACCGTCAAATGCTAGCTTTTAACTTGACAATTGTTAAAAGTGACATTTCAAGGCAGCTTCGTTCGCGCTGCATATCGCAACGCATGAAAGTGCAATAACTATGTAATATTAAAACTGCTAAAATTGATCTTTCGGTCTTCTTCGAACATTTTCCTGCAACGCCCGTGGTCCGATACATGTGGACCCACTGCTGTTGATCGTAGCAGCATGGATTTTATGCTTTAATCTCGAACAAAGACCCTTTTCACAAAATTCTCCGTAAAACGGCTGTCTGTCTGTCTGTCAACGATTTGCACAGCCCCCTTCCGCTTTCGATGTTCTCACATCCATGGCACATGTCGACCAAGTGCGTCATGCGTGCATGCGGGTGCCCATTCTCACGTCGCGGCGTGCGGCGGGCACTGGATGCGCGTGCACCGTTCTTGGCACTCATGCCTGCACAGCCATCGACACTTTTGCATGCGCAGTTCCCAAGCATGCTATCTCCAGTTCTCATCCGCCAACTAGTTCGCGTGCCTCAGCCCCTTTCTCACAGCGGGCACTACACGCGCTTCAACGGATTTTAGACGTATCTGAAACACCACCAGCATACATGAACGGACTCCCTTCGATTCCATCTCTGATGTGCTTCCACAGCCCTCCTCAACAATATTCGCTGTGCACCACATGGAATCTTTCACGGTACACCCCGTTCATCAAAGGTGGTATCTTTCCCGTGCAATCATGCACTGCCATCTCATATCGCTTTCGTTCATTGGCCACTTTCGCAGTTTCAACTGCAATCTGCCCTTGCTGCTCGCGTGCCTTCTTGATCTACACTAGTCCGGTACGTACAGCAAACCCTTGTGCTCGGTCAATTGTTAACCTTCGCACATTCACAGTGGCGTTCGCAGCCTGCCGTCGCTGTCCGCATGCATTCACGACCTATGCTGGTTCTTGCATGCAGCAGTAACTCGTGTGCGGTCTTGCATCTTCCCCGGGCACGCACTCGCCGGTCACTACGATATAACCTGCATATACGCAAAATCAATCGTAAGCATCGGTCGCTTGTCTGGGAGGACACATGCAATAGACCTCGCACACTTCTGCAGTTGCGAACTTAGTTAAGTTTTCTTTAAGTTTGTCAACACAAATAACTACATGTCACTGGAAGAACTTACCGAGACAGTCAGTTTCATTCGGCTGACCCCGCCTACTTTTTAGATAAACAAAGCTTCCACGCTTCCATGTGTTTATTTGTTTGTTGCTTTCTATTTTTTTACTTTTTCATGCATGCTTGCCTTTTTTTCTATCTTTTTCAGCTTTTATCTCGGAAGTAGAAGGAGACGCTCGATCAACGACCCAGACTCGTGTGACCAGTGGCAGTGCATGTGTAGTGTTGTGTTATTGTTTATTGTTACCTATATTTATTGTTATCATTTATTGTTATTAGTTTTTAAGGATAGTTGAAAAGATCCAGGAGGTTTTGTAGCTAAATATAATCCTGTCCCTTTCATGCGGGGTTATATTAGTTTTTCTACCTGGCCTCCCTCCCTCCTTTTCTCTTTTTTGGGGGAGGGGGAGTAATGTTACGATTGTCACTTGTTTTAGGTTGTTAAGGTGACGATCGCAAACAAAGTTTAGGGAGTTCATTATATTGGTTCATGAAGCAGACACGCGTTTTATTTCAACCTCTATATATGAACATATTGACGTAAGATATAACGCCCCAAAGGCCCCACTCTTACAGTACCTTGTGAACAAGGACACTTAGGCTTATTTGGCATTTTTACTGTTTATGCACCCATATTGACTAATGTTTCGCAAGACATTGCAGCTAGCATCATCAGAGTTAAAGCTGCTCTAAGAGCTGGAGGACGGAGTGGGTGTATTAATAGTCCTCTGTGCCAGCCGTGTAAAACGGCGTAACGTTGATTGGTCGTTCAAGTTCATTGTTCTAAGACTTCAAGAACAAAAAGGCGATTGCAAACACAAACGCATTACAAAATCATCCGTAGCTGAGCATACTTTTACAAATGGACACACCTTAGAATTCGAACAGGCCAGAGTACCTCACTCCTTCCCAAGAATGTTACGTGAAGCCATAGAAATAGTAAAACATCCAAATAATATAAACAGGGAAGATGGTTTCAGACTTAGTAAAACTTGGACTCCTCTCATTCACGGTCTAAAGCATTACAACCACCGATCGTCAGCCGTTCACACACCGATGACTCAAAGTGCATTGGACTTGAACAACCAATCAACGTTACGCCGTTCTGCACCGTTGGCACAGAGGACTATAAATACATACACGTTGTCCTCCAGCTTTTAGAGCAACTTTGATCTGAGGATGCAAGCTGCAATTTCTTGCGAAACGTTAGTCTATATGGGCGTATTAACAGCAAAAAGGAAAATATGCCTAAGTATCCTTGTTCACAAGGTGTTCTAATAACACGGACCAAATCATGGGTGGCTTGTAAAAGTTCACGAGTCACCAACGAACATAACCGTTACACAAACCTTTGCTTAAGTTCACAAAGTGTTAGGCACATTAAGTCAACTAATTCTGGGTGTTTATCTACAAAGACGACGCTGTCTAAGCCAAAATGTAACTCTAATATTGACAAATTTGTGAAGAGTTTGAAGACTAGGGACTGACTTAAACCTAGAAACGCTAAAATGTAGATATAAAATTAAGGCAGAGCCCGATAATCCATACTTTACGTTGATTGGACCAGCAATTTTTTTTAGGTTTACCCCTCAAAATTGAAATTTCGGGGACCAACTTAACGCTGGCTCCCCCAATAAATGGGCTAACGATAACAAACATTGGGCCCGATTACCCATACTTTACGCTGAGTAGGCCTTCAAATTTAATTTGGGTTACGCTAGCGACAACGAACATTAAGGGCCGGTTGCAGAAAGCAACGTTAAGTCTGGTGTTAGCTAACGCGACGTCAAAGTGAACAAAAACGAATCAAATCTCAAATGCTTATGGTAACTAATACATTAGTAAACAAAATTTGATGCGATTTTGTTCACTTTGAAGCGACGTTAGCTAACACCAGACTTAACATTGCTTTCTGCAACCGGCCCTAAGCCTGATAACCCATACTTCAGGCTGATTTGGGCAGACATTTTTGTTTGTTTACACCACACAAAAGTTATGGACAACTGAAATTCCAGGGCCCACTTTAATGCTGGCTCCCCCAGTAAATGGGCTAGCGATAAAGAACATTGGGCCCGATACCTCATACACTTTTCATGCACACCCACAAGACAGATGTTCCTGTACAGAGTTGTTTGCTCGGATTAACTATTAATCTCCCCCATGTAAAGAACCGGTGTTGACGCTATTCTGTCAGGACTGCCGTTTATTAGGCTTACATTTCAAATCAAGCTTGGGAAGACAAACGCAAGCCGGGACGACAGACGCTATAAATTAGTGAATACAAACTTACTTGTAACTTTCTCAAGGGGTACACAATTGCAAAATATCTTTCCGCTGAGAGCGCCGTCAGCGTGAAAACGGAGACTCCTATGAAAATGTCCTTGGCTGTCTCCGACAATTTGCAGACGGTGAGTCCCCATGGCCAGTTCTCCAGGGTGTAGACTATGGACGTAAAAGGGATGCACGTCATTATAACCAGGAGGTCGGCGAGCGCCAGGGACAGAATGTATCTGGAAACAATTTACGGAGAAATAAACAAATAGAATAGTAATTTACGGTGCAAGTAACGTTATCAAGGTTTTTACATTACGAGAGAATAGTTTGAATAAACGAGTGACGTTAGGAGCGAGTTCTTTAAAATTCTCGAGTAATGTAGAAAGCAGATAACGTTACGTATATCGTAACACGGTTTATTTTATCCTAAAATACTAAGCTTTTTAAAAAATACGACAAATGATTATTAATGACATTTACAACAGCGAGTGGTGGTATCACTAGTAAGATAAAAACTCAATACTGTAGGGGAAAGGCGTGTACCTTGGGACAGAATTTTCTTTTCAATTATTTAATTTTTGGTTTTTGAATGAAATTAAATTGCAATTCATCCCCGTGAAAGAATGTAGTTTTGGCTAGTAAATGGTCAATACCCATTCGCGAATAGATCAGTAAAGAAGTCGGTACTCACCATATAATAATGCAGTGCAATTTGTCTCAAGGTACAAACAGGTCTTGTACCTTGGGACAGGGGTGGTTGTACATTGGGACAGGAATAGAATTATATTGTATAAATGAAAATCCGCATTGAATTCATTTTAACTATAAAAAAATTGTGTACAAAAATATTTATAATGAAATCCAGACATTATTTAAGATAAATATTCGCAGGAAACTTGTTGAAGGAATGCTGTCTTCTACGTATGGTAGGCTCAGGCAATATCTTCACTATACAGGACTTACTAACGACAGCGACATCTTCAACATTAGGAAAAACAAAGTAAACTTTCCGCACTCGCAGACATTTCACAGTAGCCTCCAATTGTGCAATATCTTCGATTATACCGGCATAATAGACACTGTTCGACGAAGGTTTCCCAGAGACATCAAACTTGACTAACACCCAACTGTCCTTGGAATAGTTGAGTGGAGCTGCATCGAAGAAATCCGACTCGTGTTCTTCATTATCAGAGCTGTCAGCGAAACGACTTCCATCGGAGCTGTCTTGAAGTTCGGGTTCGTCTTCATCTTCAGATGACGATGGAACTAAAACTCTCTTAAAGGTCTGTTTTTCCAGAGCAAAAGGCTTGTTATTTTTCATTTTCTGCCGCTTGAGTTCTTCAAACTCTGGTGAGTCGGTCGCAATCATGCATTTTCCAGGTTTTCGGTCCCGTACACCACGCTTGCGAGGTGGTGCTTTCGGAAATGGACGAAGTTCCTCAGGAGTCTTCCCTGTGACAGGTGCACTGCTTGTTGATGGCTTTTCTACGTTCGGCTCCTTCTCTGGAATTATGCTTTTATCATGAGGTTCGTGCAGTCTGTTTGTCACTTCAGCTGGCAAGAACTCATGATCTTCAAACACATCTGCATTGAATGGCCATATACCAGAAACTTTGAAACGGCTGAGATGTTGTTCGGTGTGAAAGCCAATGGAAATGCTTGTCCTATCAATGTCGATACATCATAAATTGAAATGCGCTTACCAGGATGGTTGAGCATCCAGTCTTTGCTGGCCCTATTGTAGTAGCTTTTGAACGGTCCGAAGGCTGATCTATCAAGCGGCTGCAGCTTGTGACTGGTGTATGGGGTACAAGTCAAGAATATTATTCCATGTTCCTTCGCTAGATTTATGGCAGCTATTGAAAGGTGGCTCTCATGATTATCCATTATAAACAACACTTTGTTGTCCACAGAAAGCTTTACGATGGAAATAAAATGCTGAAGATATTGCACGAACAACTCCGCATTAGACCATCCACTTGAAGTCGCCATGCCAATGGTTCCAGGTGGCGCATTATTGATCATGTGGTCCTTGAAGTGGACTCGCGGAAAGGTGATGCCCGGTGGGATGAATGTTCCTGCAGCATTAACGCAGACTATCATGGTTACGTTTAGTCCTCTTTCACCAGAAGTGGCCGCTCCTATTTGCTTCGCCTTAATGTCGCTCAGCACACGAACGGGTTTGTGAACAGTGGAACAACTGGTCTCATCAAGATTCCACACATTCTGAGGTGTGACTTTAAATCTTGAATAGATATCCCTCAGTTTATCGAAAAAAACTGTCACGTTTACCTTGTTGAAACAGGCCATTCTTCCTAAGCTGGTGGCTTCAGGTTTGCGGAGAGATATTCTTCTTTCGTGGGATTTTCTGAAGTGCCTGTACCACTGTCGACCAGCAGCTTCATTAACATTCTACGAGTCGGGCATCTTAATATGTCTAGCTTTCGCATATTGAAAAGCTAACTTTTTCATTTCTTCGACGGTAACACCATAGTTTCATTGTGCTGCTTTTATAATATATAAAAGCAATTCCTTCTTTTGCTTAGTGGTGAATACTTTATGTGTCGCATTGTTTGCAGTATACTTGAAGTTAGCTTCTCCAGATAATTTATGTTTTTGGATGTGTCTAGCGAGCGTGCTTTTTGAAACTCCGTGGGCGCTGGCAACTTGTCGTTACGTTCTTTTGTTTAGAAGAAGTTTGTTAGCAGCGGCCTCCAACGCTTCTGCATCTGGTTTGAATAGTTTTTTTCCTGTAGCACTCCTCCCCATCTGCAATTATGTCATTACCAGTGAGACGGATTGCTAGTAAATATCTGGTTGTACCTTGGGACACGTCCCATGGTGCAACCAAAACAGTGTCCCAAGGTACAAACATGCACATATTTTATAAAATATAACCTCGTAATCACAACTGCAGAGATTTTCATAAAAATGCTTCATATTGTGTACAGCAATCATATAGCAATGAAGCGGTGTGAAAATATATGAGTAATAGCAGAGCTGGGCAGTATTTGTATTTGTAAATACTTTTTTTTATTTAAATGCTTTGTAGTATTTAATTACTAGGTATTTAAATACTTATTAATGTGCTGTATTTGTATTTGTAGGTGCAAATATTTTGAGAAGTATTTAGTATTTAAATACAATGTTGAAAGCATTTAAATACTTTCAGGCTATTTAAATATTTTTAGAGTAACTATTTAAATACTTTGCGAGTATTTAAATATTCTCAAAGTATTTAAATATTCTCAAATGATCACGTATTGGACGTTTAAAAGTATGCAAAAAGTATTTTCTAGTTGGAAATACATTTCTTGAAGAAATAAAGGTAATTAAATACCTTTGAGAGTATTTAACTACTTTTATTTCTTAAAATAATATATTTCTAACTAGTAAATACTTTTTGAACAATTTTAAAAGTCTTTTAGGTCATCATTTGAGCTACTCTGGCATTATTAGGTATTACATGTTGGAATTCACCCTATGAATCCGTAATCCAAATTTTAGCAAAAAAAACTTATAAATTTTATTAAAAAAAATATCTATTTAATATGAAGCATTCCATTAAACAATATTGCTTGAAGTGAAGCATTTGACAGAATACGTTTCTAATGTAGTGGTTTTAGCATTAGATATTCTGAAAGGAAAATTAATCTGGAAAAACTAAAAACAGAAAATCTCAAGTATTTTTCTTCCTTCAATATAAAAAATATAACCTCAGGTGCTAGATTTGAAGGACAACTTTGTATTTGAATGAAAAATTTAAATTGATCTTCAAATTTGTTATCAACTGAAGGCCTACAACTTATGGCAAAGATGTAAAGGGACCGTTATGGATATAAAAACGAAAAATTATTAGCGTTTATATTGTCTTAAATTTATATTTGTTTAACTGACTTTGTTTTACTTTTTTATAAATATTCAATACTATAAGTAATTTTATCAAAAAGTATTTTCTGGATTTTAAGATTTTTTTGCCGAAATATTTATAAAATAACATCTAAACCGAATTCTGTACATCCCAACATACAATTCACAATGGAAATAGAGGAAAATTGCAGTATTCCATTTCTAGACGTCCTGGTTAAACGTAAATCAGATGGCAGTTTAGGACATGCAGTCTATAGAAAGAAAACACACACGGACAGATATCTAAATGCTGACTCACACCATCATCCAATGCAAAAAGCAACAGTTCTCCAGACTCTGGCGACAAGAGCCGTTCGTATCTCAGACGAGGAAAATCTAGAGAGAGAAAAGCTACATCTGTTTGACTCTTTACAAAGGAACGGATACACAACTACCGCCATACGAAAAGCTCTGGACAAGTCTCTGACAAAAAAGGCTAAAGAAGAATCTCCACCTCTGGAAGGCTTAGCATTTCTACCTTACGTTAAAGGCTCGACTGATAAGGTAGGACGTGTCCTGCAACGATGCAACCTCAAAACTGTGTTCACGAGCAAGGAAACTTTGGGTAACGGCTTCAGATCGGTAAAAGACAAGATTCCAAGTTTAAAAACCGCTGGCGTATATCGCATTCCTTGTTCTTGCGGCTCGAGTTACATTGGACAGACTGGTCGTTCCGTTGATCTAAGACTCCAAGAACACAAAGGCGATTGCAAACACAAACGCATCACAAAATCAGTACCTTAAAATTCTCAGAGCTTTAAAGAGAATAACATTTTGCTATAACGGCAATGGCAAGACAAAGGTTAGTATAAAATAACCAGAAAGTCTTCTGTTTATAATCTTGAAAGTTTGCTAAAGATATGAACTAATTGGCAATAACTCTAACTTAACGACCAATTACCAACATTGAAAGGTAAGTCTTAAAAATGTAATGTTAAGAGTTGCTCACTATGGCCTTGAGGTGTATGTGATATAAATCAAGGGGCAATATATAATAATTGCTTTAAGTTCATTAATAATTACTTAGCAAGAGAAAAAACCAAAACAATTGTGTAGCTAATTGCTATGGAATACCACAAAGGTTGCCTTGAGGTAACTTGCCTCGAATATAAACAAATTTCCAATATACAAATGTCTAGCATTTTTCAGAAATGTTAAAATTTAGGTTAATTTTTCCCCGCTATCGATCATGTAAGTCAGTGATACAGCCTCAGTAACAAAACGTGTAAGTCGGTGATAATATTTGTTTGCAGCTTTCCCGTGACAACGAAACTTAATATTATTATTAATTTCCTAGGATAATATTAACGTTTTGTCTATAATTGCAAGTATTTATATATGTGACACTCATAGCTAACACGGCTCACGAACGAAATGGAAATCAACGCTAATCCTTGTGACAGGTGACAAACCAAACGATGTTTTTTTTTAATTCTAGAAAAAAATCGATAAGCAGCTGGAAAAATATATAAAGATAACTCGGAATGTATCGCCTGTTAACATTTTCGACAGACAAGAAGCTTCGGTTTCGCCTTGGCTTGTACTTGCCTACCTCAAATATTAATAGGTACTTACATTCCTTGTTGCTTAAATAGTAATTAAGGTTATTTAGCGATATTACATTCTCACTCATTGCTCCACCTTGACTGCCACGTTGTTGTTATAAGCCAGATTCTTGCATACCGTGTATACACTGGCTCGGCTTAATTCACATTGCAAAGAGCTGCTACCGCATGGATTACGCCTACAGAAATTGGTAGTTTCATCTTATGCGCCCGCAATATAAACACTAACAATATGAACACACTGGCGCCGAAGTTAACGCATTCCTTCATCAAAGGAGAGCAGGAAATACTTACGTGTTTGGGACATTCCTCATCGCCCTGTGCCTCAGGAAGATGACGATCAGCGTGCCGTTTCCCAGCACGCCAACGACAAAGATGATTAAGAAAAGGACCGGAACTATGTAAGTTTCCGGCCTTTCGGCATACGGAGTGTAGTAGCCTGTATCCATACCATCCGGGTCCTCCGTGGCCATCTCGTAGTCGAGGCTCGAGTTGTACTCATCCATGTTCGGCTCGGGGAAACCGCAGTCTGTAAATAGAACAGCCAAGTGAGGGAAACTGTTGCACAGAACCGCTTCAAGCGAAACTTTCTACTTAATCCTTCGTAAGTTAGATCGAGCAACGTTCTCTGCTGCTGCAGCAAGAGATCGTATTGGTTTTTGTTTATTGAAGAAACTTATACAGAAATCAGGTGAATGTTAAGTAGAATACCACTAGTAGCAATTTATTTGCTTCTAAGCACATATATGCGAGAGACGTTTAACAGAAACGCGATTACATCAAGATTTTTTTAATTGATAATTGTAGAAACCCAACCGGTTTATTTATTTGGTTTATCTCTGCGTCACAATTTCACATACAGAGTTTATATGTCTGTTGCTACTGCTTCATATTAAAAGAGTATATTTATTATAACTTCTTCAGTTTCATTTGTTATATTTTTCTTAGTACAGATAAGTTGGTTGTAACGCGCTTGTAACGAAGGATGGCGAAGGGCCGCCCCTACCTCTTGGCGAAAGTTGTATTTGGTGTTTTGCCAGCTGGTAAATATCGGCCTAGGTTGGCTAACTAATCGAGAGGGTCGGGGTTCCAGCGAAGCTAAAAAATAAACTATGGGAGAGGGCGCCAGGTCCTTGATGTAGACAAATCGTTGGGTCGGATCTCCTCAAGTTAAGAAATATTGAAAGCAAAACAAAATAATAGCATAACCAATAACTAGTAACGTGATTTATGCAGGATTGGTTCTATAGCGCTTACTCACACCATAAAAACGCACACAAATACACACACAGAATAAAAATAAATAGAGCAACAAATATCACAAATATATATATATACAGTGTGTCCGCCGAATGAGTTCACATAAGGTGTAAATGACAAAACATTTTCGAGTTAGATGTTCTCCTGCTTGTTCTCAAACCAAGATTTTGAGAAAATTACTCAAATTAATTAATATATATTGTAATGCACCACGTTGTGCTACTTTATATTTATGTATTGCCTATATCAGCTCCACGTTATGGTAGCCAAAAATTGTGCTATAGCTCACCAGTTGAACTATGCCTTACTTAATGCAATGTCTTAAATGTCAAACCATAATTGCTTTTAAATCGAGAGCTCTTATTTTCAGGGTGGGTTCGTCAAAATCTAGTTATTTATTAATTAAGTTTTTAACATGTATTTTCAAAATTATTTGATTATCAATGACATATAACGTCAAACTTGACTTTTAAAATTCATTAAACCAGGTAATTGACAATTGTATCTTACATTAACACATTTATTATTTTCACCTACGTAAGTACTCTATCAACTTTATATTATCACTTTCTTTTATTAACAGTTATTCAAAATGATTTGTCAACTTATCTACACAAACCTTGATAATTGCTCTAGCTTTCACTGCAACTTCCAACATATACCGGATCCTGACGTCGACAGACCGCAACACCTACTGCCCACTTCACCAACAGTAACACCTATACTGGTCTGTGAATCCTTTCAACTGCATCCGTCGCGTCAAACTAACTCCTCTGCTCCCAAAAATCCAGTCCTGGTTTCTCCTGTATGTCCTGTATGTAACTAACTCCTGGTAAGTTGCTATATTATGATGTTCCAAATCTAACTTTGTTCCCTTTTTGCAGATAGTCGGATGTCTCTTGTTATACTCACAAATATCCAAATCAAATAGTAACTTGTAACAACCTCTACTAATATCTTGTACGTATGCATAAATCCAAATATCTTCAACTAATATAACTTTCTGTATTCTATATCTCTAATTAACTATATCTGTATAATCACTTCATCCAATTGATGTCTCAATAAGTTCCATTTTTATATTTCATCTGTTCGACCTCGTAGATTTGTTTAAAGCCCTTTTCATTTGTTATTACCAAACCCAAACACAAATTAAGGTATAATTTCTATTTTATTTCACAAAATTCTTTATATCAAAATTACATGTGTTTTCATGAGTTGTTTTTCAGTAACTAACTAAACAAATTTCTATCCCTATTAGATACAATTCTTAGTGCACACTTCCTATATTTTAAAATAATACTATTATAGGATATTCATTCTGATTATTATTAACAAATACATTTGTCTAATGTTACCTTGGTTTGTTCTGTATTAACATTTTATACAACCATTAAGTTATTTATTTCAATCAATATCGCACTATCAAATGGCCCCTTTCATTGTATCAATTACTTTCATTATTAATATTCAAATTTTTACACCCATCAAGATCTAATTATTGTAACCTTCCAAATGTATTAGTTTTTTAATATTTATTTCTTATGATTTATTATACTGCATCATGTATCATAACAATATATATATATTTAGAACCGATTTTTAAAAAATGTCCAAGAGTAAACTACTTTTATTAGAAAAGATAACAAAGAAAAGTATTAAGAAAAGTTGTTTAGAATTAATAACAATGCAATAACTTCAATTTTCAGACAAATCGGCCTACTTTGATTTTATAAAATATTTTTTGGATTATTTTATCAACATACTTTTCATCGTGGCTCTAGGAAGCAATATAACTGGTTCATGAACTAAGATGTTTAAAAAATTATGCAGTGCTTCCTATAGCTAGGATAAAAGGTATGTTGGTATAAAAAATTTAAAAAAAAATAAAAGTAGGCCGATTTGTCTGAAAATTGAGAGTCGACCATCACTCTTAATTCTAAACAACTCTTTCTAATACTTTTTTTGTTATCTCTTCTAATAAAAATAGTTTACTCTTTGCAATTTTTGAAAATCAATTCTGTATATGAATCAATTTGATTGTTTTTCTCAAACTCTTGGTTTGGGAACAAACAGGAGCGGTTGCTAGAATATTAATATCTAACTCGAAAATGTTTTATTACACCTTATGTGAACTCAATCCGCGGACACACTCTATATCACAGCAAGTTGACCTATAAAACAAAGAATAGTGCTACGTAATTGGAGTTTAGCCAAAAAGGCGTTAGATGCTTAGTAACCACCTAGTTAAGCGTCCAAAACATAAATCAAATAGATAAACGCAGAAGCATGTCTGACTATCAATACAACGGCGGTCACCGTGAAGCGGAGATCGACACAATACGTGGCATGACTAAATTAACCTATGATCAAAAACCCAAAACGTTCTAAATATTCAAATGGGTTCCGCTAAGCAGAGCGCGATCCATGGAGTGCGAATAGCGCAACTATAAAGTAAGGCCAACGTTCAACCCTAAGAGTTGGCTTAGTAAGTTGACTTTACTGCAAACAAAATTTAGACGGGGCGGTACCTGCAGTTCATGAGATCTCACGGGTGCTAAGTCCTATAGGAAATTCATAAGGCGTTCTGAGAAGCTTCAAGTCACTTACTTGCGGTCATTCTAAACCCTAAACTTAAAACTGAATTTAGAAACGGGCAGCTAGTTAAACACAGTAATAATCCGCCTGGGTCAGCTGCTGGGAGGATTTAGTAGCCTAGCAACTGCCACTGCCGGTCCTAAGCCCGGACAAAGGAGGAAGGTTCCTCTGGTTGGTATAGCACACTGCCAGAGGGTAAAATCTTCAGAATGCTCATAGAACCAGCAACAGAATGAAACGTCACTCAAAGAAAGACATTCCCCGGGTGGCAACCCACACCTCAAATAGAGGGAGCCCCATCGGATACGGGGGGGGGGAGGGGCAATTCTGTTCTTTACGAGAGCGCACGAAAACGAAAGAAATGAGAATGGAGAAAGAAGGGAATGAGGTTAGGAACGTGGAACATTAGATCTTGGTTTCACAGAGAACAAGAAATTATCATGGAATTGGAAAGCGCTAAAATTGACATATGTTCTATATCTGAGACAAAAAAGAAAGGGAAAGGTATTGTACCATATGAAAGCTATACACTCATCTACAGCGGAGTCGAGAAATCTAAAAGAGCTAAAGAAAGAGTGGGCATACTGATTAAAAGAGACTATAACGACGCAATCGAGGATTACAAATTCATATCATCAAGAATACTTGTAGTAACATTAAATCTAGAGAAAATTAAATTGCATATTATAAGTGTATATGCCCCTGAAGACTGCAAACCTAGGGTTGATAGAGAACAATTTTATAATGAACTTCAGGAAACTATAGATGAGTTACCACAGAATAATTCACTTTTTATATTAGGAGACTTGAATGCCCGAATCGGACATAACGTAGTGCCTGGTGTAAAACAACGATTTAATGAAAACATATGCAACGACAACGGGGACAAGTTAACACACTTATAGATAATAACCTACGGATAAATAACAGCTTCTTCGATCACAGAATGCAACACAAGTATACATGGGAGAACACGAGAGGGCAACGCTCAGTAATAGACTACATTATATCAAACAGACAAATACATCCGACACAAGTAATTGACATCAGAACGTTGAATTCCTCAGATATCGGGAGTGATCACAAGTTGCTCTTGTGCAAATTAAGAATACAAATACAAAGATCCAAATCGAAACAACCTATATATCAAGAGAAAATTAATACAGAAAAGCTACAAGATGAAAGTATAAGATATCTCTATCAACGAAGACTTGAAGGGTACATTAAGAATAACAAAACACACATAAAAGAAACTCCAAATTCCCAATGGTCAAAAATAAAGGAGAACATAATCAAGGCATCAAAAGAAGCGGTAGGGCCAAGGAAAGTAAACATAATAAAACAAACTAAACACCTAACACCGTGGTTTTGTGAAGAAATAAAAGTACTAGCGGAAAGTAAAAGAAAAGCTTTTCTAAAATATAAGCAGTCTCAGACTAACCAGGAATACCAAAAATATAGACAAGTACGAAATGATGTAAATTCGAAAATTAGAACGATAAAAAAGGACTTCTGGGAAAGATACACAGGGCAATTTGAAAGAGACTTATACGGACAACAAAAACAGATCTGGCGAATGTTAAGAAACCAAAGAAGAGAGGTAAAAGAATATGTACAAACAACTAAAATATCTGACGATACATGGGTGAAACATTTCAGACCATTATACACATCAGAAAAACTTACAGCACAAGAGACAAATGATGCCATGCAGATAATAGTAAATGTAGACAAAGAAGAAGTAAACAGAGAAATTAAAGCTTTAAAGAATAGGAAATCACCGGGCATGGACGAAATCACGAATGAATTGATGAAATATGGAGGCAAAGCACTGTCACAAGAATTAACCACGCTATTACAAAACATATTTAATACATCAACCATACCAGACGAGTGGAAATTAAGCATCACAATCCCAATTTTCAAAAAGGGTGAAAAACAAACACCCGACAACTACCGAGGCATAAACCTACTGAATACATGCTTAAAAATCACGACAAAACTGATAGCTAGGAAATTAGAAGAAATAATAGAACTGCGCGATGAACAGCAGGGATTTCGAAACAATAGGTCATGCGTAGATGCAATATTTGTAATCAGACAAGTGACAGAAAAAGCATTAGAATTCAATAAGCCCGCTTTCCTCTGCTTTGTCGACATAAAGAAGGCATTTGATAACTTACAACTTCAACAAGTAATAGATACGCTACACGAAAATAACGTACCGAATGGACTGATATCCCTTATACGGAACATATACACTGACAACTATACCCAAATAAAAACTCCTAAGGGGCTAATACCAGACACAATCTACGTTACTAAAGGAATTAGACAAGGGGCTTCATTAAGCCCACTTTTATTTAATATAGTGATGAACGAAATAATACAAGCAACACTTCAGAGATGCCCTCGCGGATATAAAATGGGAAACCAAGAACTTCGATTAATATGTTACGCGGACGACGCAACCCTTATTGCTGACAACGAAGATGACTTACAGCGCTTATTATTTCAGTTCAATAAATCCTGTGAAAACTTTGGACTACAAGTGTCGGACACAAAGACAAAAACACTAAAAATCAGCGAAGAACCGCTACGCTGTAAATTAGAGATAAATGGAAGAATGGTAGAGCATGTGATGTCAATACAGTATTTAGGTATCGAGGTTACAAGTAATGGAGTCTTGGTAAGGGAGGTAGAACACCAGGCCCAAAAAGCAACAAAAATATCAGCTTGTTTGAATAACACAGTATGGCATAATAAACATCAAAAGAATCTAAAGTGAGGATATATAAATCAATCATAAGACCGATCATGACTTATGCCGCTGAGACAAGATCAGATACAGTAAAGACCAAACAAATACTGGAGACAACTGAGATGAAGACGCTGCGAAAAATAATGGGCGTAACTAAACGAGATCACATAAGAAGCGAGGAAATCCGACAAAGCTGCGAAATACAGAAGATCGAGGAGTGGGTCGAAAGAAGAAGATCAGAATGGAATAGCCATATATCAAGGATGGACGATACCAGAATAGTGAAGAAAGCTCGAGACCTATCACCCAGGGGTAGAAGATCACCGGGTAGACCAAGAAAGAGGTGGAAAGATGTGCTGGAGTAAAACAAGCTATTAGCTTATATAAAAGAAGAAGAAGAAGAAGAATAATCCCGTAGCCGGTAGCATAGCCACAGCACAATTTTGACATAACTAAAGCAAAATCAAATTGACGTCAACGCACTAGGTTGTTACTCGTACACGAAAATGATTACAAAGGCAGCCGCACAACATATAAAAGCAAACTAAAAGTGGCTGCAGAAACAACCGGGTAAGTATACCAAATAATCAAAAATATAATTACGCAACTGAAGCACAACTCGCAATACACAAAAAACCGTCACAGCTAATTTTCAGGTCATATTCAAATACACAGCAATACATAATTATAACGTTACAAAAACCTTTCAGGAACACACGGCACGATGTGCTGAGCTGGTGAAAGTGGCAACAAGGCAGTTTATCGGCCACGAAGATGACCTCGCAACGGGCTGCTGATAAACCTCGTTACAGGGGCAGCAATCTCAGGGGGATGGCAGCAAACCCCAGCCACAGGAGTGGATAACACGCAGGCTCGCAAGTGCATGTCTCATGCAGAACAAATCACACCAATCCGAAAACCATATCAGGTAAAAATAAGACTCCAGGTGGGAAGTAAAAAGGTTAAAAATACAAATTTCTAGGTAAACAACCGAGCTGAAGGGAGGAAACTGTATGCAACACACCTTGTGATGTAAAGTAGCCAAATCGTGCAGTCCAGCGCGCAGAGCGGAGTCCTCCAATCAAATCCGTCAACTACGCAGAAACATTCCAAAGGGTTACAATGCCTCACAAATCCTTGGAAAATGAATTTGGCTACCAAAGCCGTCGAGGCAAGGCCCCCATAAAGAGCGATCCAACTTACACGAAACAGGACTGGCTAGGAAATGGCCGAAAATTTGCCCAAAAGCAGTCTAAATCTACATCAACTTATCAATAGTTCCAAAATTTGAAAGAGGACCATCAGGAGAAGCTGATAAGCATATAGCTGTAGTTAATAAAAAATTGAGAATGATGTTAAGAGAGTTGCCCAACCATTTAGAAAAAAATGTACTGAATTTTTGGGTATAAATGCGAATGGTAGAATCTAATTATTTGAAATATTGCATGCAAAACTACAAAATGAGCGTAACACGCTGTCCATCTCAAGGAACATTAAGCATTAGAGAAAGCCATTTAGTGAGCAGAAACTCAATCAGTTGTCTTACTTCAGTGTTCAAAAATCGAAAACTGTCCTTCTGGATTTTCCAGCTTCTCTTCTTCATAGCCCGACAATATCTACTTGGATTCTTACTCCTGGTAATGCCAACAACTGAACTGCTGCTTTCGTTATAAAAGGCGCCTGTGACCCTGGATCGACCAATACCCTTAATATTTCATAGTATCCTCCGGTTGTTATCACTTTTTTAAACGCCGTGGCTAAGAGGACTTTATTCTGGTTGGGTTGCTTGGTCTTTCTGCTGACGAGGCTGCTTACTTCATGTGAATCTATTTATTCGCCGGTGGTGAAAACTTGGGATTTCTTATTTACTTCCTGTTGTGGTTTAGATCCTGTTTGCTGTGGATTTCTTACCGGTGTTTCATCCCATTTCTTATGCAGCAGGGTGTGGTGCCATTTGTTACATGCATGGCATTTACTTGTACTGTAGCACCTCTCGTTTTCGTTGTTGTCAGCTAAGCATTTCATACACAGCCGACGGCGCCTGATTGCTTAGTACCGATCGCCACTGTTCACTGATATGAATTTTGGACACTGCACAATCTTGTGGTTGTCGTTGCATATTCGACGTCTGACTATGCTTGCTTGATAGGTTCTTACAAGCAATGATTTTCTTGATGAATTGGTTGGTTTTGCTGCCGTTGCGACTTCCACTTTTCTTTTTGATTCCTGAATAGCTTCCAGTCATTGGAATGTTTTTTTCAAAAACTTTAACATTTCTTCTAGGTCCTGGATCACTCGCAAGTTGATCAACCACTACTCATACAATCTCTTTGTTTTCTTATCCAGTTTCTTGAGCAGCAAATGTGCGATTATGGGTTTCCAAGTCTCCATGTCTACCCCCATATTGAATATGGCGAGTAGACTTTCCATCGTTGTATCATGCAGCTGTTTAGACTGGCTGCTGATTCATCGTTTAAATTGGGCAGCTTTAATATGTTGTCCAACATTTTTGAGAACACAATTATTTTATTATTGTACCTGTTTGTTAATAAGTCCCATGCGGTTTCGTAATTAGCATCAGATGCGTCCAGATGTTGGATTAATTTATTTGCCTCGCCTCTGAGGTAGGTTTTGAGGTACTGTATTTTCTCTGATTTTCCTAATGTGGAATTGTTGTGGATGAGTCGCCCAAAAGTGTCGTAGAAGGTTGTCCAGTTTTCGTAACTTCCTTTAAAGATTGGCATGGTAAAATTTGGTAGTGGGATAAGTGACTCATCGCGTTGTTGATGCTGTTCGGGTCTCGTGATGCTACTTATTTTATGGAATATTTGTGTCATGACCTGGTTGTAGTGCTCTTGAATTTGGTTGTACATTTTGCAATGAAATAGTCTTTGGTAAATTCCTTTCTACGTCCGAGAATTTCCTTATGAAAGTTCGTGATGTCTTCGCACTGCTTGCATATTTTGTTAACTTTATGCTCGTAGAGCATTTTCATCTGGACTCGTTCCAATTCCAACACTGCGTACTGCGTCGTCCAGCACCTCGCTAAATAACTGCATTTTAAATTATTGTTTTTTAAGTCGGCCTACTTGTTTGATGGGGATTTTCATTTTTTCGGTTTCTAGGCCGCTATTCTCCTCGCTGACTGAATGTAATTTTTCCTGCCAGTCGTGTATTTAATTTGCTGTCATTTTCCTTTATCTGGCTGCAGAAATATTTTTTAATGTAGTCGTGATCTGCTGGAAGTCGCTTCTGTAGTTCGATGTCACTGTTTTCGAATGCCCTCCAGCATCCTTCTAATTCAGCTTCTTCCTTGGCTAGGTACAGTTGATTTTTTCTGTCTCCGGAATCTTTTTTCATATTTGTAAGAAACTGGCTAATATTGTCTGCCTGCTGATTTTTTTCTTTTAGTATGGCCTTCGTCGTCGCAGCTTCTTCACTGGCGTTGGAACTAACCTGGTCTAGTTAAGTAGTATTTATCACTTTTCCAAATTCCAAATTCCAATTTCTTAGCGGGACTTATGCCGCTAAAAATTATTCTCGCCCCTGTTGGCGGGAGTCTCTGGTACTGATTCGTAGAATGCTTCTCCTTGGCAACGGCTCAATTGTTCTTTTCCCTAATCTGTTCACAGATAAGTACATACCATTCTTGTTGTAAACCGTCCACAAATTATTGTATGGAAATGGCAGTTGATCCAGCTCGCCGAAAGCTGGTTGCTCAAAGTTCGGATCCGTTCTGCGTGTTCCAGGATTTCTGATTGATGTACCAGTGTTTGTATCCTCTAGTTTCCGTGATCGGAAAGTTACAGGTTGACCAATGTCCTTGGCGTTGCTCCTTCAATTTATACAAGCCTTCGATTTGTGTACTCGTACTCGTACACTCATCCAGGACGCACTTCGGAACATAAATTGTATAGTTATAGGACCAGGTTATTTTACTGAAGGGGTTTATACTTGATGAAGGGATGAAGGTTGTAGAATAAAATGTGAATGGAGTAACCAGGCCTAACTACCCCTTAGGACATTTTTAGTCTTTGTCTGTTCACAAATGAAAAGACTTCAGAGTTCAAAAGTATATTAAAACATCAAATAAAGTGCAGAGCTTTATATACAATTAAATTGTGCAATGTTTTGCTAAACAATCTAATAACCTACTATTTGCATAAATGCAAAACACAACGCTTGCAAGAACTCCTTGCTTATAAACAATGTGTATTGAAACTTGATTTAATGATGCGTTACTATATTAATGCTGGGAGTGACACACGTCTAGCATAATTGTTACACATCGTAAACTAGTTTTGCAGCCTAATTTGTTTCTGCATAATTTCACACAATTGCCTATTTCATGATATCATCGAGCTTTCTCAAATAGCCCATCGGAAGCTTAACCTAACGTCTCTCGAATATTGGTAGCATATTCGCTTGCAACCCGAAACACCTCCTCCTTGATAGGGGAACACCTATCTTGTACTAAATTGCATGTTTCTCACTAGTTCCTCCACTTCTCGCAATTTTTCTTCTGTCCTGTCCTTGCTTGGCTTCATATTGTTTTGATTTCTGGCTATGATCTCTTGCGTCTCCTCTACTTTTATTTCAATCGCATCTATTTTGATATTTACCACTTCGTTTTGATCAGCCATTCTGTTTTCTATTTACTCAATCTTCTTCGTTACTTCTTCTTTAGTAGCTCCTACCTTTTCTGCTACCGTTTGCTCAAAACTATTTTCTAATCTGTCCAATTCACGTTGCATTTCTGCTCTAATTTCTTTGTTGGACTCAGCTTTGTAGGTATTGATTCTGTAGTAAATTTTATTTATTTCTAGGTACAGCTCCTTATTTTCGGCTTGTACCTTTGCCAATTCTTCTGTCTGCTTAGTCACTGATTCTTGCATTTTTTCTCTATTATTTTCACATTTTCTACAGCAAATAACCTGCTTTCTGCCGCATATGCTCTGTTTTCTTTTAACTCGTACGGCTTTGTTCTCTTCAGTTTTCTGTTCAGATCATGTACATCGAGAAGTTGGATTGCTTCGATATTAACATGTTGATTTGGTTTTGCCTCATGTTTAGCTGAACATGAATTTCGCTGGCCACATCCTCGATTCCTAGGTCACGATATACATCACAGTTGTGTATGTACCATGGTGCATTAACGATGTTGCGTAGCACTTTGTTCTGGAATTTTTGTATACTGTTAATGTAACACGCTTTGGCACAACCCCACAATTGAATGCCGTAGACCCATACTGGTTTCAATATCTAATTTATTATATAATAAAACTTTGTTGTATATTGACAGTTGGGAATTGCGCCCCATCGGCCAATATAATTTTCTATATTTTAGACCCAGCTCAGCTTTTTTTTTCTTACGTGTTCCATCCATCTTAGTTTAGTATCTAAGGTTATTCCTAGATATTACGCTGCCCTGCGGTACTCCAGTTCTAATTTCCTTCAATTCCAAATACTCTTCTTCTTGTTTTATTCTAAATAGCCTATTGGAGATGTTTGATTTTAGCAGTTCTGAATAATGCTTTGGTACAATTTATTCTGTTTATATACAAGCCCTTCCTGCCAAACCGTATCAAAGGCTTGTGCCACATCCAGAAAAATAGTTGAGCAGATTTTTTTGTCTTTTTCTATAACATCAGTAATTCGATGTACTCGATCTATTGTACTGTGTTTGTCCCTGAATCCAAATTGATGGTTTGGAATCAGTTCCTTTCTTACAATGATGGGCCTCAGTCATTTAAAAAGTAGCTTGTCGAATATTTTAGATGTTATTGGCAGCAGTGATGTGGGTCTGTATGAACTAATCTCATTAGGTGGCTTATCTGGCCTTTGCAACATTTTAACTTTTCTACCTTCCGTACACCTGGCACATGTTTTAGTTTAAAAGCTGCATTGATCAGATATGTTAGCATTAACACACCTTTCCTTGAACGCTGCTGAAGTATTTCACCTGGAATCAGGTCAAAACCTGGGGCTTTCCTAGGATTGAGGTTGGTTTTAATTTCGTTTGCAACTTTATTTGGTGTAACTGGAAATATTACTTCATTTTCTTGATTCGAAAATTCTTGGAGTATATCGTTATAGTGTATTTCATTAGGTTGAATGTGTTTTCAAGATGTTCTGCAAAAGCCTGAGATGTGCTTTTGTTATCCCTTGCCAACTGCCCATCTGGTTTCCTTATACACAAACGGCACTTGGGATATGGGTCTTTTAAGTTTTCTGACAGCTTTCCACAGGAAATATTCGGTGTCTTCATCTGCTGTTAGCTCTCTTAGGTAGTGGTTAATTAAATCTTCCTTTAATTTTAGCAAATTTCTTTTTGCTGTTGTGCTTTATTTATTAGTATTGTTTTGTAGGTAGGATCCCTGGTTTGTTGCCATTGTCTTATTGTTTTTCTTTTCTCGTTAACTAGCTCTTTGATTTCCTTGGGATCGTTATTTCCAACAGCTTTATGAGCGATTTCTATGGTGTTGTTCCATGCAGCATTCTGTATGGTGCTGATGAACTTTTCAGCTTCCGTTTCCAATTGTTAAATAGACCTCAGTTTTACGTCCAGGTTAATTACGTTGTCTATTTCTATCTTGAAGCTCTCCCGTTCAGTTTGTTTTATTGGTAAGTGTAGGTTTATTTTCCTTTATCATTATTCTCTCGCTCAGTGTTAATATCACTACTGAATGATCCGAGCTTATATCAAAGTTTTCTTCGACATCTATACAGTTCGGTGACACACTTCTGGAGATGAATAGATCTAGTAAGTCGGGTATTTTTTGTGGGTCTGTGGACCAAATTGTTGATTTTTCCGTAGAATGATAGTTGCAGTTTAATTCCCTAATTGCTTCTCTCATTTGTTTAACGTCAGTGATAGTCGGTCTTGTTCCCCAGTCTTTGTGCTTGGTATTATAATCTCCACCTATAATGAATCTGTAGCCAGGGTGTTGTAGGAAGGTTTAGCAGTTTTCTTTCTTTAGGTTATGCTTGAGGGGGAAGTGTACTGCACCAGCTAATAGGTTTTGCCTGGTGGATTTGATGCCAACCATGGTTAATTGTATTTATTCACGTTGAAATGTTGAACTTCGTAGTGGTTAATACTTTCCTTCATTATTATTTTTTATTTGTATTTTTATTTTTTTATTTTATTTTATTCCTCACTCCGCCAGCACCCGTTAGGCCAATTATAGGCGTCACTGTACGTTTTATGGGAAATTCCAACCCCACTAACGACTGTCATGATGTTATTATGGCAACCGGGACCAACATTTTTCCGTGATAGCCGTACCACGAGGTGCCGGGAGAAGCAGCCGTGGAACTCCCATCCCAGTTCTGACCAGAGAGAGCGTTGCTTAACTCTGCTGATCGAACGTGGACGCTTGTTCAAGCTACACCACCCGGGACCTAATAATATATTACTGCGCTACTACCTTATGGTCGGTTTTCGGAATAGAGCGTGTGGTATACTTTATACCCTCTCATTTTTATATAAGATTTATCCGTAAAGTATGTCTCTGAAATGAGGCATACGCCTATATTTTCTATGATTAGGAATACTTCTAATTCTTGTTTTCTGTTTAGGAACTCGTTGGGATTCCACGTAGCTATTCTCAGGCCATTTTGGTGCATTATTTGTTGTTGCGGAGCACCGCTTCTGTGTTTCTAACTTCCAATCTTCAAATTCTGGCTATTGTGGTTTGTAACATTTGCTTATTGGTTTGGTATTCAGTCTGTTTAGTCTGACTATTCTCGTTTTTGTTACTTTGCAATGTTCGACTATATGAGAGTTTATTCGTTGTTTTTGTCGGTATGAATTGTCTCGGTTGTTGTACATTTTTGACTTTGGATATGTGTTTCTTTCCTTCTGTAGCTCCTTTGCTACTAATCATCCACGGTAGTTCGCAGGATACGCTCCAGCACAGTTAGAACATTTCGGTGGAGTATTTCTTGATTTTCTGAACTCGGCGGTTAAATGTTTGCACATTTGAGGCATGTAGCTGATCGCTGGCAGAACTTCTGGGTGTGTCCGAGTTTTTGACATTTTTTGCACAGTGAGATTAATTCTTTATTCCCCAGTACTTTAATTATGACTTTTAGATAGCAAACATGTTGATTTTCTTGGTATCTTCCTTCCTGTGGAATGTTAATATAAACAGTGGTAAATGAGTAATTGCTACTTTATATTTCTCCCTGGTCTTTTTGTATTTGTTTGTTACATCAAGATGTTGTAACCTCTGGCTTGCAATTCCGTTTTTATGTCTTCAGCATTGCATGTAGGATGCAGATTTCTGGCCTGGAGTTTTCGTACGTGTGCCATTCCCGTTTTTCTTCGTTCACAATGTTTTTTAAATTCTGTGTACCCATTCTCCGTTTCTACATTTATATTTACCTGATTATTATTCATCATGTTGTTGCTGAATTTAATTTTTCTTGACGGCAGAGAATTTTTTAGAGTCTTGTAATTTTCTACATTGCTTACTACCACAGGTGGTCGTTTAGGCTTCTTATTAGTATTTAAATTTGTTCTGGTGTTTGATGTAGAACTTTGTTATTTTTTTTTCAGGAGAGTCTGTAACTTTAATATTTTTTGTTTTAAGGTAGTAGCCATTCTGTTTACTTGGTTACTAATTCTTCTTCCTCATCCGAATTAGCCGGACTATAAGACTTACCCAAATGGCCTGAAGCTCCTCTTTTAGTTTTGTTATTTCATTTGCCTCCATATTTATTGTTGCAGTTTCATTCCGTTGTAGCAATCCTGAAATTGATAGTGCGCTTGTTTGGAGGCTGATTGCGATGATATTTTTAACGCGATAACTTTGACGATCACCGGCTGGTCGGCGAACCGCCCGATATTACTCGCGGGCTGTGATATCTCTCATTCCTCGAAACGTAATCACTTATATGGTCACTAATCACTCATGTAGAGCTCACGATACGTCTATGCTCAACAAAAGTTCGCACTCATCACGAAATTAAATACAACAAAAACGAAAGCAATGATAATCAGTAGTGGACCACTAGTGAATAATGTAGTAGCGAATATAAGGATAGGTAATGCAGATATAGATTTTTTTACTAATATTAGGAGTCCGAGCATTGCCAGCTGAACTCAACGGTTATAAACGCTGTGAAGATTCATGCCAAGGCAGTGCAGCCAAGTTTTTCAGGTCTTGCACCCTCCGTCTGACAACAAGGAAGACCGCAGGGTATCACTGGCAACGATCAGTGATATGCGATCCTAGCGATTGCATCCTTCTCGTGGTGGCCCTGTTGAGACTGAACCCTGTGGATCTAGACTGGGAAGTCGATAAACTAAGGGGCTAAGGGTCTGCACTTGGGATAACGATGCCGGCAAAGACGAACCTCTGGTCACGTCATTGCCGTTATACCATACATGGATATCTCTGCTGTAGGCATGTATTACGGGAGATATCTGTGCTGGGAGTCTTGGCTTCACCGCTTGGACCAAGAGGAGAAAACCTCAATAAAAATCCTAAATCTCACGGCGGGGGACCAGGCTCAAGAGATGCATGGCTGTCTAGAAGATCAGCCTTTCTGGTTCCAAAATCCCCTTTTCGAATGTGTTATGCGACCCGTGCAAAACAGAGCACCAGCAGGTGTAGGCGCAGGGGCTTATAATATGCGTCATGAACGGAGCCTTCTGGATACCAGGCGCCCTCCAGAAGAATTTAGCCAAACCTGTTACAGTTGCATTAAATACTCACTTGTATGGATTTAACAACTGCTCTTTCACATGGTGAAGACGACACACTGATGGAGTCATCACCGTTTCTGATCACTGATGCTCAGACTTCGGTGACCGAGACAAAAATAGAACAGTGTGCCTTTACTGCAGAGTTGACAGTCCAGACTTCCAGTCAAGGACAGTCTTCCGAGCAGAAAAAGGCCGCACCTAGGCCTCAACAAGGTCACTCTCCTCATCCGCTCCAAGGATAGGAAAGAAGCACCTGAAAGTAGTTCAAATTAACCTCCACCACTGCAAAGCAGCCACTGCAAGTCTAAGCAGGAAGCTGCTAGCAGATGACATCGATTTAGCACTGATCCAAGAACCATGGATAGTTAAGGAACAAGTCCGTGGATTAGGGGGTGCTAAAGGTAAGCTTATTTATAATCATGCAAGTCCTAGAACATGCATACTTATAAGAAACAACCTAGACTGTTTACCACTAATGGAATTCTGTTCTAGAGACATAACCACAATTAAAATAAAATGGAATAATAATGAAGGTTGTGACCAAGCCATTATAAGCTCCGTCTACCTTCCATCCGATTCCAGGGACCCACCGCCTAGCGAGGAACTAGAGAACCTAGTATCATCTGCCTCCCAAGACGATCTAGACCTCATTTTAGGCTGCGACGCAAATTCACACCACACCATTTGGGGCAGCACCAACTGTAACATAAGAGGTGAGTCACTTTTAGAATTTATCTTAACTAACAATCTAGTAGTAGTCAATAAAGGTAACACTCCAACCTTTTATAACACTAATAGACATGAAGTTATAGATATTACCATAACCACTATGAGAATTAGTCAATCAGTGAATAAATGGCAAGTTTCAGACGAACCATCACTATCTGACCACAATTATATAACCTTTGAACTGTCTCAACGGCAAGTAAGCCAAAGAGTTTACTACAATCCAAGAAAGACAGACTGGGACCAATATAAACAAAAACTACAAGAGAAGATAGAACACCTAAAGTTCAGATCTCCCAATAAAGTAGTTTTAGACTCAAATGCTGACCGGTTAAAAGAGGCCATGATTGACTCCTTTCAGAGTAGCTGCCCTCTAATAGACCCAAGTCAGCAAAGAGCAAAAAAACACACAAATTGGTGGAATAAAGACCTAGAAAAGACCAGACAAGAAGTCAGACGTCTGTTTAACAGGTCTAAAGCCACAAATAACTGGGAGAACTATCACAAGGCTCTCACAGACTATGGCAAAAAGATCAAGGCAGCTAAGATAGCAGCCTGGAAAAAGTTTTGCCAGGAGGTGGAGACCACGCGATCCACAGCTAGACTCCACAAAATCATCTCAAAGCAAGCCATGAACCCAGTAGGCACTCTTAAAAAAGAAAGCGGAGAATACACTACAACGGAAGAGGAGACTTTATCTCTTTTGATAAAAACTCACCTACCCGGAGCAGTGGAACAACCTACTCTGGCTGAACCCAATCATACCCCTAGAAGAGAAGACTGGGAAACAGCTAAGAGAATAGTCAGCAAAGAAAGGATTAGATGGGCAACTAGCCTCTTCAGTCCTTTAAAATCTGCTGGAAACGACGGCATACAACCCGTAATGCTGCAGAAAGGTATAGATATACTGCAGAACCCACTCAAAGACATGTTCCAAGCAAGTCTTGCCATAGGCTACATTTCCCAAGCCTGGAGAGTGACTAAAGTAGTATTTATCCCTAAGCCTGGTAAGAGCAGCTATGCAGAAGCTAAATCTTACAGACCTATCAGCCTAACGCCATTCCTCCTTAAAACGTTGGAAAGATTAGTAGACAGATACTGGAGGGAGAAAGCCCTAACTCCCGATTCACAAATATCAACATGCTTACCAAACAGGGAAGTCATGTGAAACCGCCCTACACCAACTAGTGGGGAAAATTGAGAGAACCTTGGAGTACAAGGAGTACGCAGTCAGAGCATTTCTAGACATAGAAGGTGCCTTCGACAACACCTCCTACCACTCTATTGAAAGAGCAATGACAAACCATCAGATTGATAACACCACGATAAGATGGACTATGGCAATGCTCAACACTAGAGTTGTAAAAGTCAAGTTATTTGACAAGGAAAAGACAGTGCAGGCGACAAGGGGATGTCCACAGGGAGGAGTTCTTTCTCCACTCCTGTGGTGCCTCACAGTTGATAAACTGCTGATCTAACTCAATAACAAAGGCTACTACACTCAAGGATACGCTGATGACATTGTCATACTGATTCAAGGTAAATACCAAAGAACCGTAGACAATGTAATGAAATCAGCACTAAAGATAACCGAAGAGTGGTGTCTAGAGAATAACCTTAGAATTAATCCCAGCAAAGCTACTCTCGTCGCTTTCACTCGTAGAAAGAACATCACAAACAGAATGAACATAAAACTGTTTGAGACAAATGTCAACTGGGAGAACGAGGTTAAGTACTTAGGTCTAACCATCGATTCCAAACTAACTTGGAACTCCCACTTAGACAAATCAATCACCAGGTGCATACAAACATTAGTTATTGGAAAAAGAGCCATAGGTAGTACGTGGGGGCTCAAACCGGAACTGACCCTCTGGCTGTACAAAACCATGGTTCGACCAATAATTTCATATGGAATAATCGCCTGGTGGACCAAAATAAAACAAGCAACTGCGATCCACAAAATCAGCAGAATACAATATCTAGCTAATCGGTGCATCACTGGAGCCTTTAAAGGCACCTCAGGACAAGCACTGGATGCTATTTTAAATCTGCCACCTCTGCACATCTTCTTGGAAGGTGAAGCCAGAATGGCAGCCTACAGATTACAAAGTACTGGTCACTGGATGATCACAGCTAATAATCTAGGACATGGCAAGATCATGTCACACATCAACAACCCAATATTAGAAATGGGTTCTGATTTTATAATCAAAGCCTATGACTTTGAAAAGAACTTTACTGTACACACAAGTTGGAATCCGGACCAACTACCAACTCCAACAAATAAGAACATCATTTTTTACACTGATGGATCTAAGTTTGAAGGGGGTACAGGTTCCGGTGTGTACAGTACCAATCCTAGAACCAACAAAAAAGTCAGTCTAGGAAAGTTTTGTAACATCTTTCAGGCTGAAGTACAAGCTATTAACGTATGCGTAAACATCAGCATAGAAAAGAAGCTGCTCAATCGAGACATACACATTCTCTCAGACAGTCAGGCAGCACTGAAAGCGCTAAACGCTTTCAGTACTTCATCGAGACTGGTCAAGGAATGCAAATCCAAACTTCAAACCTTAAGCCAGGGAAATACAGTAAAATTATGCTGGATCCCAGGTCACCAAGGTATTGAAGGAAACGAAAAGGCGGACAAGCTCGCAAAAGAAGCAGCCCGTAATGCAATGACCGGCCCAGAACCTGGTCTAAGCATTCAGAAAAACCAAGCCCGCCCAGCCATTAATGAATGGGTCAATACCGAACACCAACTAAGGTGGAGAAACTACAATCAAGCAACACACTGCAAAAGATTGCTAAAAACTCCGAATCCACATACCACCAAAACCCTGTTGAGACTGAACAGAACTCGAATCAAGCAAGTAGTCAGTCTACTAACAGGCACTGGAGCATTCAGAGAATTTATGCACAGGATCAATATCTATAGAGATGAACCTGTTTGCAGACTATGCCAAGAGGATGATGAAACAGCCTATCATATCCTCTTTGAATGCCCAGCATTAGAGCGTAAAAGACACCAACTCGATTGGAGCCTTAACTCTATTGACAACCGCAAGCTAGTAGGGGACATTGCAAGTCTATTAAAAGATACGGATGTCGGCTTGCTAACTTGAAAACTCCCGACAGTACAAAAAGCCCAAAGGGCTGACGTGCGCATGCCAGCAAAAGGCAGTCGTGAAATCTAATCTAATCTACTAATATTAAATATCTAAGAGTTGTAACTGACAACATATTGAAATTCAAACCTATTGACTATATAGTAACTAAAGCTGCGAGCCTCAACATATTATTTAATGCTACTGAAGGAGACTTACAAAGACTGCAAAAGTATGCGCATTGTTTTATCTTGCAATAAACGACAATCTGTTTCTTTAATTGTGGAAACCTTACAGTGGCTTAGCATTAAGCAAAGAACTTATTTTAATACGGCAGTTTTAATTTTTAAAATTATTAATAATAAGTTGCCTAGTTATATGAATGAATTTACAGTATACAGGGTAATTTTTGACTTATGCGCATAATTGCGAGGAATAATAGTTCGCGATGTGTAGTGATGAGTAATTAACAAAACGTGTAGTAAAAGTTGTTTATTCACAACCATATATGTAATAAGATTATTACTGACTTTTAAAAAGTTGGAAAATGAGCTATTCCCAACTTGTAACTTTCCAACCGGTCGGAGAAGTGATTGCCGTCGCAGCGGTTGGAAAGTAATTCATTGCCAACCGCTGTGTAGGTAGGGACCCTGGGAATCACGTTCATCCATTCATGCGCGTCACAACCTGTCGTATCATAATATCATAATTTTTCCAATTATTGTTTAGAATAAAGTGGTTGCGAATAAAATAGTATACATACCACGGTGAAAAATTTCATTCCTGTCTCGAGATAAAGTTGACCTCGACGCTACGCGTCTCGGTTAACTACTTAATCTCTCGACAGGAATGAAACACTTTCCACCTCGGTATGTAATATACTATTTTCTACGATCGTGTCAAAATGACGTTTTGCACAATTTCTAATGTCAATAGCGACGTTTGTAGCACTCTTAATATTAGCGCCCGAAATACGTCTTATTCGCACATTGGCATTGGTGGCAAGTTTTAATACTATATTAAAACACGCTCTGACGTAAATTTGAATGTCAACATAACCTAAAATGTATAACACAATGTGACGGAAAAACTGTCACCGAACTAAGTTTTTATGTTTTTGTTACGATTTATGTGCATATAATCAAACAAGCCATAAACTGCTTTTTCGAGTTGACAGTTATCAGTTTGTCAGTTTGAAAATAATAATTGTCACTTCTTTCGTTTAAAACCTAAAATGGAAAACAATAGCGACAATAGTGATGAACTGTGCTATACTCCCCCTGAAGTACGCGAAGCAGCCAAACGAGCTACATAAAATTTACTCCCAGAAAAGTCAAAGAAAACTGAAGATATCGCATACAAACATTTTATGGAATGGAGGTTAAAGTAAAGTAGTTTTAAATAAACTAGCGTATTTCACTCGCATATAATAGCTATTATTACACTCAAGTGGCTTAAGAAACTCGCTCGCTTCGCTCGCTTGTATAATAATATACTAATTAGTAACGGAAATAACGAATTAATTATTTTGAGAGTGGTGAACTAGTAAATTATAAAATTATCGCATTTACCTTGAATTGTAACTGACACTCTCCGTAACTAGTTATCAAATTGGAGCTTCCTTTATTTGTAAAAAAATATGGCACCTATCTTTACCAACGCAGAACTCATGGACACGGTATAGTCCAGGGAAATTAGACAAAATAAAAGCAAACTTTCGGAAAAATTTCCAGAAAGCTGGATTTTGGTATGAGCCTTTATATTGTAGTTCTAAACAAAATGTCAAAAGTCCCCATCGATCCAAGTGCCGCTAAAAATTTTACGTGGTGTCAAAGGTTACCAAAAACGGTGTTTCGTGAATATCTCGTTAACGGTCAGTTTTACAGAAAAAATATTAATTATTAAGTTTCTAGCTTACAAAATTTCTTGCAAAAAAGATATAATAACTTTTATTCATAAAAATAACCGTTTTGTAGATAATTCGATTTACAGAGTTGAAACCTTTATGTTTCTCATGAAACGTGCACTCTTTTCCACACCACCTTCGTGGTAGAGTACAAGGTGCGTCTTTTTTCCTGTGGTGTTCCCAGTAGACCTAATCCACGTTTATTTTTGTTTGAAAAATGTTTATTTGAAAAAAATATATTCTGCACTTGTTCATTAATCAATTTTGGATTCAAAACAGGAGTTACTAATCTCAATAATTAATATTCATCTTCAGGCTCTATTTCAATCTGTATGCTTTCTTCTTCAGCATATTCTTGTTTTTCTTCTGCTGTCTTCTGTATTTCCATAGATTCAGTCAGGAAACGCGATGGATCTACATCTTCGGTGGAGTCGCAATTACCGCCGTCATTTGTATCGGGTGTTACATTTAAGCAAGACTGACTTTGGCAACTACCACAAACTGGTGAACAATATAAACTAACTTTTCTGCAGCCGCAGTTTAATCTACAGCCCTTGACGCAATTACAAAAAATGGTATTCAGCAGAATGTGTGGAGCAGGTGGGAGCAGAGTTTGAATTGACTCCAAAAGGTTATCTCTTAACGTCCATCCGCAGTCTTCAGGGGTAAACTCGTTACCTAGCCATATTTGAAACTGGTAATAGACCAGATATAACTGTTGCCGAGCAGCACTAGATGTTGGCAGAAGAATAGATAATTGAACAGGTTTTTTGAGCTGTGTAGATTTTACAAAAGTTGAATATCTGTGAGTATCAATAGATACTTCTTTTACTGGGGCCTTATATATAGCCAAGAAAAAACGAATTCCTTTGTTAAAAATTACGTCTGGAGAACATTCTGTCTTAGTAAACAGAGTTCTTAAAGGAAAACGTCGAAACTTGATGAATTTTGTGGAGAATATTTTCTTTTTTCTTTCCTTCTTCCTCACTCGCTTCACCACCGCAAAAAATACAAAGACTCTTAGATGTACTGGCTTTTTCTCTGTGTCTTTTTGATGCCAATATGCTAGACTTTCAAGTATATTCTTTATGGCACTGTAGATGAATTGTGACAGAATTAATACTTCGCAAATATTCAACTTTGCCGTCATTTCTTTCAACACTCGACCTCCCAAAGTTTCAAGTTTACGTTCCACAACAACAGTTTTACCTTCCAACAAAGATTTACGTCAAATGAAACAAACTTCCGACATTTTTAGAGAATTTATTAAATTTCTGCCACAAAAATTAATGCAAAAATTAAGTAAGCACGTCCTTTCACAAGGAAACATCACTCAATATGTGCTTGTTTCTATTGTTGTATCAACTCCAGTGAGATATACATGCCGTTGAGGAGTGCGTCTATTCGTTACAACTCTGTAAATCGAATTATCTCCAAAACAGTTACTCTTACGAATAAAAATCTTTTTTGTAAATTTCGTAAGCTACAAATTTGATAATCAATATTTTTTCTGTAAAAGCGACCGTTAACAAGATATTCACGAAAAACCTTTTTCAGTGACCTTTGACCCCGCGTAAAATTTTTAGCGGCACTCGGATCGATGGGGACTTTTGACATTTTGTTTAGAACCACAATATCAAGGCTCATTCCAAAATCCAGCTTTCCGGGAATTTTCCGAAGGGCAATGTCTAATTTTCCTGAACTAGTATTAATGTCTGTCTCATAAGTTTTGAGAAAAAAATCCGTTGTAGCTTATAATAGGAAAAATGCTTTTTTATTATACCTGCATCAGAATTGCCGTTTAAAGCACGCCTGAGCGTGCGAATACAGGCGATTAAAGCTCGCCGAGCTTTAAAGGTTGTCAAGGAAACGACTGAATGCAACAACGGACATGGACGCGACAAAAACGTAAATAATTCTCGTAACTATAGTAACAATATTTTTATGCCCTCTCGATTTATCACGACAAAAATAATTTCTAAGTTTTTAGTGCGTAATTTATTTCCAGTATTGGAGGTATAATAAAAAATAGCGTAAAGTATTCGTGGATAACTGGTCTTTAAAACACTTGCTCTATTTCGAGCACTCCGGCTACGCCGTCGAGCTCGAAAACTCGCGCGTGTTTTAAAGACCTTGTTATCCCCTCATACTTTAATATACTATTAATCTGATTGGCTTTGAAGTATGTAGTTTAAGCATATAATTCTATTAAATATAGCTGCAGAAATAATTACTTGTAGTTGAATTAATATAAAATTAAAGCAATATAAAACATAGTTGTTAATATTTTTATTATAATACTATAATAATATTTATATTTGACCCTAGCTCAGGCTGGGTTCCATGAAATTATTTAAATGACACCACAAATAACATATTATTTGACACATGGGTAAATTTTAGAAATGTCACTATGACAATAAGTAATTAGTAATTACGTTTTTTCACTAGGTACCTTCTTTGTAAATGATCCTTACACTGTCAAGCTTGAGGGATGTAGGCTACATTTACAAAAATTGTTACAGTTTCCATGACAATGTACTTACTTCCCTAGAGAAGTGAACTACTTACATCCGGCATATATTACAACTGATAAGATGCCATGTCTGTCACTTGGTTAACACGAAAAAAACCATTGTCGTTCGTACTATTATCCATTTTTAATCAGAATACAAGCACAAAGATCACAAAACAGCATTTGCAATCGTATTCACGCATTTTTTCCAATAATTTTTCACAGTGCGTTTATAACTGTCAAACAAAACGTCACAGCGCTATAAGGCTACTATAGTTTAGCAAATGTCATAATTTTAGGCCAGGTTATTACCTACCATTTACTTTACAAAAGGAAATATTGGTAGTGAAAAAAATTATGTACTTTACACAGGATGTAGGAAGATTTACGCTACCTCCAACCTTGCTACCCTCGTTCGTTTCGCTCACTCAGGCATCAAACGGTTCTCGATAGTGTAAATCTTACCTACATCCCTTGTAAAGTATTATACTATTTATTCCGACAAAACTCTACTATAATCCCAAAATCTCTTACTCATACCTGTGCACACAGACCATCCACTAATTGTTTTATTCATTCTTGTCCTAGTTTCTCATCTACAGACACCAAATGCCCGCAGTCAAAATTTCCTTTATTTCCTCAGCTACAGCAACCAAACACCAACTACGCCACCAACAAAGCAGCCTACCACCAGCAATCAGCACTCCTCCGATTTCAACGCCACAACTAATATCAAACACGCCATCAGCAACGCAGTCTGTAGCTACCACACCATACTCATTATTTTAGCCCATGATTGCACACTCTTAACATGTGCATTATCTCTATCAATAAAAATCTTTTTTCATTAATTAACAGAGTTTATTTTTAATTTTCATAAAGAAAATAAAATTTACAATTTTCCAAATTTGATTTCCGTCGTTACTTGTTTTTATCAACAAACTGTATCCCTCAGGTTACATTTTTAAATTATATAGTTACTTATTAATTTTTAATTATTATACATTTTAGATAATCAATTTCACATAATTGTCAAAATTAATAACACTCTTTAAATTATAGGTATTTCCACATTGTATTTAATAACATTCATTATTTAATATTCAATAAATCTAATAATAATAACAATAATGGTGAGGCACTAACACCCCATGAAGGAGCTTGGCCTGCTAATATGATAGAATTAAGGATATTTCAAATTTAATTACAGTATTCCAACCAAAAATTGGAAAGCTATTTAAAATCCAGTACACCATGAAAAGTGTAAGTCTTGTCCAAGTTGGTTTCATACAATCGGTAAATAATATTTTAATGTCAATCAGCTTTCAAGTAATGACAGTTCATCTGCAAATTGTACATGTAACTGTTTTGTTAAGGTAAGTCATTGTAACATTGTGCATGATTTAAGTAGGTACTAGTTGAGTTTTTAAAACGGTATAGTAGCATAGAAAATGTTGAAAAACGTATCTGTCTGCCAAACTTCCCATTACATCTGTCAAATTTGAAGGTTATTATCGAAGTGTCACTGAATGACAATCAAACAGTAATTTTATGAATGAAATTACGAAGTGACTTACTGTTCTCAATGCTGGCCTGATTATAAATAGCTTTCCAATTTCTGGTTGGAATATTATACCTATTAAATTTCTTAAAAACGCATGTTTAACTACCAATTATGGCAAAGTAACCATTATCATATTAATTCCAAAACATTTACATTTATTAAGTCCGAAGCCGCGTGGCGCAGATGGTTAAGCGCCAGACTTGCATTAAGCAAGTCCCTCGGTTCGAATCCCGTGGGGGTCGAAATTTTTCCGCCTTGGTGATTGGAATCGAGCTCGGTGAGACCATTCACAGTTGGGCACCAAATTAACTGTGCTCTACTCAGAACCACAGACCTAAGAGATAGAGTAACAAGGTCAACACATCACCAATACACACACTTCATACAATGGTTGCTGCGCAAACACCAAAGGCGCTATCCAACTCTGTATCCCGAATCCGAGGCAAGTTGATCATTGTACCGCCAGATTCCAGCGCATAAAGCACCAGCCTCGACACCGCAAGGTAAATGAGGTTACAGATAATACATACAAGTCCATCTAATTATCAATAAATCAAGAACCTTTCCTGAGTCTTTTTAATATTAAAATAATTTAATTTCTTTATTAATTAATAAATAAATCTCCAAAATATCACAGCAATATATTATCAGTTCTCCTTGTGAACCTTCCGGTGTAGAGGTTAGTTCTCCTAGTCTCTCCCTTCTTGTTTTTCTTTGACTTTTCTCAGTTATTTCATTTCTATTGCTTATAATCTTGTAATTTGTTATCCATGTTACTTGTGAACACACATGATTCGCTGCCATAAGTTAGTATTAGTGTGTATATTGCCTTGAACACTGTAATTTTCGTCTTTATTGATATCTCCTTCTCCCATGTTACTGCTTGTCTTATTGCATGGTGTGTTTTCATGGTTTCTCCATTTATTTCATTTATATCCGTGTTTTCCATTGAGTTTTATTGTTACTTCAAGATATTTAGTTTGTGATACTTCTTTGATTGCTTCTTTACCTATTTCAATGTTCATTGTATCTATGGAGAAGGAGCGCTTATTTTATTAAGAATCCCGTTTCTCACATCAAATATACTGATGGGGCCACAATTATACCGGGTGCTGACTTGCGCGACGCACCATAGGAATTTGCATAGTAAATTCTTTATGTTCAATTATTTGCTCCCCTAATTATTTTAGAGCTAAAGTGTAAATACATTTTTGTAGAGAAAAAAATACTGCATCCATTCATACTGTTGCTAACAATTTTTCATTTTCCAGAACCGAAGGAATGCAAAAAATCAAACTAGCATTTTTACAAGAATCAGTGATGCCATGGAATTATTGAAACAAGCCAATGCCAACGCAAGTGCGTGCTGGGCGATCATCCAGTCACTGCCGTCAAAAGATTGAATTTATTGTCGTTTTTCTTGTTTTGGTGTAAGTTCTGAACATCATTATTACACCTACAATTATTTAGTAACGTGCCTGTAGTCTTAAACTTAAAATAAATCAGTCTTTTAATGGTTGTACTGTTTGGAATTTGCCGATACGGATATTTTACAATAAACAAGGAGCTTAGTTAACGAACGTCCACCATACTCGTAAAACCATTTTTGTTATGGACAAGGTCTAGGTACCTTAGAGAGATTAAACAGAACATAATTAATAATGAAACATCAATGAGAAACAAACAAACAACACATATTGTCGCTCCGCACGTATTTGCGTTGGCATTGGCTTGTTTCAATAATTCCATGGCATCACTGATTTTTGTGACAATGCTAGTTTGTTTTTTGCATTCCTTCAGTTCCGGAAAATGAAAAATTGTTAGCAACAGTATGAATGGGTGCAGTATTTTTGTCTCTACAAAAAATGTATTTACACTTAAGCTCTAAAATAATTAGGGGAGCAAATAATTGAACATAAAGAATTTACTATGGAAATTCCTATGGTGCGTTGCGCAAGTCAGCACCCGGTATATAACAGCAATGAGATAACATGAACAAGAAGATAACACGTATTGCTTGAGTAAGAAAGAGATAAACATAGTAGCAAATATACGAGTAGGCTTTCAGCTGATTTTAATTATGACAGATGTCAACCAAACATGCCTACTAAAATAACTTTTTCGTATGGTCATCTCTTTCTTACTCAAGCATTCTATTTTCTTGTTCATGTTATCTCATTGCTGTTATATATAATTGTGGCCCCATCGGTATTATTCATTAAAATACATAATGTAACTGACAAGACAATATTAATTAAAGTTGTTTTTCTAAGCCGCCCTTTTTCGCCTGCTATCTTGAGCGCCACATATCTTTTTCTCCTTTCGTTATCATCATTACATGTGTCTTTTTAATGTTAGTTTTTATACCATATTTTATCAGTGTGTTGTTCCAAGTATATGAGTTATTTAGTAGTACTGCTGGTTGTAATTACAAGATTATCTGCAAATACGCATTCAAGTATTTCGCTGGTTCAAATTTTCTAGTTCCTTTATGTAGCTTATCTAAACTTGGCTTCCATTTTTCCATTATTTTGTCTATGAATAGATTGAACACTATTGGACTTAGTAACACCTTCCTGCCTCAACCCATCTCCGGTTTCAAATTTACCGGATTTTCTGTTTCTACTGATCGATATTCTGGCTGTACAAGATTTTAATGGCTGCTATAAGTGTACTTTCCACTCTTCTATTTGTCAATCTGCTCCATGGCTTTTGACTTTTAACTTAACATCGAATGTGCTTTCTAGGTTTATAAACTCATAAAATGCTTTTGATCGTTATAACAGAGTTCTTTGGATAATTTGTTTGATAGTGAAAACATGGTCTTGTACGCCTCGTCCTTTTCTGATAGCATTTTGTGATTCTCCAAGTGTTGGGTCTATGAATCTTATTAATCTTCTTTCTAGTATTCGTTCGTATGCTTTCACTGCTGAACTCAATAATATTATTTCTTTGCAGTGTTTTTTCAATGACTCTCTTTAAATGGAATTTTACTGATTTAAGTCCACTTTTATGCAATCACCCAAAGTGAGGTGATCTTGGAGGCATAAATCTCCACTAAACATTGTTTTTCATCGGACAATTTCATGCATACACTAAAAATCCCATAATCCGCGATTTTTTTGTCACTATGACAGCGAGAAAAGTTTGCCTCAACTTTTCCAGCGACAAAACAAAACCTAACTTTTAAAACGTTAAATAAGTAAAATAATTTTCGCCTTATTTGTTAACGTAGTGACTTCTCAATTACCTAATATGTAGATTAAATATGTATTCATTAAATTGTCGTACCGAATTACACTCAAGCTTGTTTTTTATTGAAGTAAACTTAACATTTATAATTCGAGCTTCCTTGCCTTTAGGCAATTCAACTCAAAAAACTGCCAGAAAAAATTACTCGTCCTTCGAACTCGTAATTTTTTCAGAGGCAGTTTTTTTTCATTAAATTACCAAGCAACGAAATTCTCATTAAAATGTCAAGTTTACTTCGACAAAAAAAAACTCTCGTGTAATTATAAGTGATAATTTTTGACAAACTCAGATTTCTCACTTTCGACAAGATTTTTGTAAAATTCTAGCAAAATATTTATCTGCTGCTACCAAATTAGTTGCATTGTCGCTATGTATTTCAGTTGGCAAGCCGCGACTTGAAACAAATCTCTTAACACTATTTAAAATTGATTCTGTTGTCAAATCGTTTACTAGCTCTATATGACTATATGCATTGCTTTGGAACTAAAGCAAACAAAGATACAAATATAAGTTTTTATAATCTTTTTATTTCTTAATTTAGTCTCCCTTACAAAAAATGGACCACCAAAATCTAAATTGGTTATTATGAAAGGGCGCGATGGTTTGATTCGACCTGCTGGTAAATTTCCTACTTTATAGTTAATGGTCTTTGGATTGCTTTCAAAGCATGTCAAACAATTTTTCAAAATTCGTTTTATTGTTTTTAAGCCCGATACAGTCCAGTACTTTTCTTTTATGTTTGAAAGTAATAAGCTAATAACTGAGATCCTGCATGTAAATTCCTATGATGCTCATGTTTTACTAACAATTTTGTTAATACATGTCTCTTTGGCAAAATTATAGGATGCTTCTTATTGAATTCAAGATCCCCGTTAACTAGCCTACCGCCAACCCTTAGAATGTTTTTGGTATCGACAAATGGTTTTAATCTCAATATGCTGCTGCTCCGCGGAAGCTTCCTATATCCTTCCCCAAATTCGTTATTGAGTGAAACATTTCTCCTTGTGCTAGCCTGATTAGCTTGCATTCTGCGTTCTTAAGTTCTTCCGTTTCAAGCACACTGCTCTTTTTTACCTTACCCCTTGATACATTCGAAATGAATTTGCAACACCAAGCTGTGACTTTAAGCAACTTTCTGTAACTGGAAAATCTTAAGAATATCAATTCACTATTTACTTGCAATAGAGTTATATTTAAAGTCTTTCCTTCTGAAATTTCAGTAGGACTAAAAACACTTGAAATTGGCCACTTGTTTTCTTCCAAACTTAACCATAAAGGTCCGCACCACCAAATGAACTGCCTTAATTTATCAACTTCTAACCATCTGCTAAGTATGTCAGCGAGATTGTCCTCTGACCTGACATGCCGCCAAATAAAACCTTTATTAGTCAAATTTTGAATGCATGCGACTCATATTGACCACAAATACCTTCCAGGCTGATGAATGGCTGTTTAACCAATGCAAGACAATGCTAGAATCTGTCCAACAGGTCACTATCGAAAAGTTTAATTGTAACTCTCTGATTGCCACCTTCAACAGTTTTGATAGCAGCACTGTTCTAGTTCTAGCTTTGGCAATGTAAGATGCCTTATTGATGCATCTCTCGCCTTGGCGCATATTAATCTAACCGTGACATGACCGTCCTTCTTTACGCTTCTGCCATAAATGCCACAGCCGAATGCACTTTGGCTTGCATCGGAAAACCCGTGCAGTTCTACCCCATAAATCTCCTTAAAAACTATGTGTCGTGAGATTTCTAAGATATTTAATTTGAGGAGATGATCCGTTATGCAAAGCCATTCTGAAGTTAAGTCTGCCGGAATGCTCTCATTTTATTCTAATTTTGGCATCCTCAGTTTTTGTAAAAACACATTTGACAGGATAGTGCAAAAACCCGCAAATCCTAATGGATCGAAGACATTGGATATTATCGATAATATCTTTCGCCTGGTAAACCTACCCATATTAAGCCTAGCGCCTTTATCTAATCAGAAGCCTTTATGATTTTTTTTCATTGTTTGACACACATTGTAAATTTTGTAATAACTCTGGCAAATTACTTCGCCACTTTCGGAGGTGTAAATATGCGTCACTTAGAATTTCATCTGCTTGTCTTCTCAATAACAATGCATCTTCCAGATTGTCTGCCTTGGAAGTGTAGTCGTCTACGTATGTGTTTCTATAATCAATCTGGAAGCCTCAGGATATTTCTACTTGAATTTCAAGGTAATTTCTCTCACACAACGTGTCGCAAGATAAGTTGCTGGTCTTAAAGCATATGTGACAGTTTTCAACTTATAGATGGAAATCGGATCGTTTATACAACGCCTCCAAATTACTCTTTAAAAATCACATTGCGTTTCATTGACAAATAACTGCCTGAACATCTGTCTAATGTCAACTAACAGGACAATGTTGAATTTTCTAAATATCAATAAGATTGAAAATATGTCATTGAGTGATAAATTATTGCTGGCCTTTAAGCTAGCATAAAAAAATATCAAACTTTTGCACACAGTGGTATGGTATATAATAGCTTCCATTGCCGTTTAATGCCAAAATATCTAATTCTGAACGAAATTCGATGATCTTTCCCATGTGACCCAAACTTTCGTATTCGTTCATGAAGTGTAAATTTTTCGTTTTTATTTAACCGTTTTTCCAAATTATAAAATCCATTTAAAGCTTCCGTAAAACTATCACCTAATATGACACTGTGATTTTAGTGGATAACCTACCATGAATCTGCTATCAGAATTCCTGACAGTAGTAACCTTAAAATTGTTTTCACATTCAGCCTTTTCTGTTAAAAATGATTCACGTGGAAACTCTTTAGTCTTCCAAAACCTCTCTAACGAGTTTTGAATGAAATTATCGCTCTGAAAGCTTATGCAGCAAGCCTGTTCTGGGTAATAATAGCAATATTGCAAATTGATGCTACCGATGACAAGCCAACCAACTTATATTCTCTCAAAATTATTTTACCCAATTCTATTTTCCTCGTCAGCATTAAATCGTAAAATATTTGAGCTCTTAATAGCAAGTCAATTTCAATTGAAATGTTATAGTCATTTTCGGAAATGTTGTTTAAACCTAAGAATTATAATGTACGTTTCAGTTGATTGCTGACGCATGACCCTATGGTGGCTGTAACGGAATGTGCTGCCTGAGAAACGCTTCATCTACCCGGCTGTTCTTACAATTCCGGTGCTAGAATATTTCAGACCTACTTTCCTTGCTAACTTATACGTTATGTAATTTTCTGTCAAGCCACTGTCTAAGAGTGCTCTAGCAATTACTTCCAGTCTCCTATAACCTGAATTTAAATTTTTGGACTCTTTGCAGTGAAAGATTATGTGATTTCCCTTGCAATAATAACAAGAAATTGTATTAGAAGCTTGAGCAACATTACTAATTGCAAATATTTCATATATTTTTTTGAAGATATGAAATCACATAATCTTTCACTACAAAGAGTCCAAAAATTTAAATTCAGGTGATAGGAGACCGGAAGTAATTGCTAGAGCACTCTTAGACAGTGGCTCTACAGCAAATTACATAACTGATAAATTAGCATTATAAACTACCTTGCTTCCGCAGCTGTCAACTGGTTCTCCTAAAACCCTTAAAGCCCTAGAATGCTTTAAGTATTCATCAAATAAATTTCTTAAAGCTGCAGCATTTTCCTTGAAAAAGATTGGTAATTCCACTATTGCTTTAATATGAGCCCACATATCCAATTTACTATTATAGAAACGTTCATTCAATAAATTCAAAGCGATTTCAAAGTTATCACATGAGGCCTGCAAAGATGCAATTGTTTCTGCCGCCTTATCTTCTAACAATTCTTAAAATAATAAAATTTATAGTTTCTTATTTTTGGATTTTGGCTGACCAATGCTTCATAACTATTTTTGGAATTTGGCCAGTATTTATAACTACTATATTTCGGTAAATTTAATACCGGTAAACGAGCATATTCTGCTATTTTCACGTCAACTACCTGTACTAGTTGAGGTTGATTTGAACCGTCTGAATGAACAGACTGAGTATTCGAGTAATTAGAGTCGATTAGTCATTGTCGAATAGAAGAGATTATCAAACCCTGTTTACGCCAACATTTAAAGTGTGACCAAGGTGGGGTGAAATTTAGCACCGAGCCCAAACTGTAAAATTTAGATGGTACGGTACAGCTCCCTTGCAGGGCAACATTGTAACTTGTGACTTAGTGTAAATAAGCTCAAATAAATAGCTAAAATCTCGAGGGTAGTGTAAATAAGCTCAAATAAATAGCTAAAATCTCGAGGGAGTAATTTATTTAAAATACGACATAACCGTAACAAATAAACCCTTCCCTTTCCTTTTCATGATTTGCTTCCTGTTTCTTGTCAAGATCCTCAATTTCTATCTGAATGTTTTCGTATTTGCTTAACAGTTCACGAACATCGCGACATCTAATATTAACTTCAGCTAAATCACTGTCAGGTGTAAATTTATTTATGAAATTTGAAAACTTCGTGAATTTAATATATTACCCCGGGCTTCGTAATCAGACTATTTAAAGCAGCCATATCGTTTGTATAAAACAGTAAAATTCCCAAAGGGAGTAATAGTAACCCTCCGCCAAGTAGTATACTCTATAGTATTGCTAAGTAACTATAGATAAACAAAATATCAAGAGTAATAGACACTCTCGCAGTTTGTAAATTGATGTGAGCACCCTGTAATATTGCTAAGTAATCATAGGTAAACAACTCAAAGGGTATTAGAAACCCTCGCAAATAGTTGGTAAATTGATTTGAGCACCCTATAATATTGCTAAGTAATCATAGGTAAACAACTCAGAGTATTAGAAACTTTCGCACACATGAACTACTTATAGGTATTATAAATCAAATCGAAAATGATCCTGCTTAACTACGATATTATCAAAACTTTGCGGTATGTGAACATGCGATTATTTTAATCTGAAGCTAACCAGTCGTTGAAATACTCTATCACAACCAATTAAAATTAAAACCATCTAATCTGCCTGATGTTGAAATGAAATCATTTGAACAGTGTGGCACAAATAGGTTAGGAGTGGGAGAAAGATGGAAATAGACTTGCCTGGCATGTGCCGCCTCTCAATGTGCGGTGTACTGCAGCTGGTTGTCTCGCTTGATCCCGCCAAACACGTGTTGTCTTCCAGATTTCTTCTACTCAATGCACATGTGTCTTCCCCATACGAATCGATAGTATTCACGCTCGATAGGACCAAAATGTCCGATGCACTCAGTTCAAAGATAAAAAGGTGGACTGTATGTTAAAAATATTGAAAATCTTGTAGGGTACTTGGCTCACTTTGAACTACCGTTCCTGGAGCCAGGAATTTAAGAGAGAGAAAAATTAATCCGCTTCTTACGGTCTACACACATTTCTTACATTACACAAGAATGTTTGTACTAAGTACACACAAATATTAAACTGCAGCTAACCTAAATTCGTACCTTTGTACAAAAATATTGTCAAATTGCAATACCACTTGCATTTCTAGCTCTAGGAACGGTAACTCAAAGTGGGCGACGTACACTTCCAAGCCAAAATATATACTGGCAACGATGAGTTAGTACAGTTACATTTCACTGTATTATAACTTATGAACTTATGTTTGCTGCGAAGCACCGATGTGACCCGTTCGCCTGCCTTCTTTGCACTCCCTCTTATCGGCTGCTGCCTGCGGACGTTGCTTCTTCGCATACTAGTGGTGGGAGAATTTTACCCTCTGTGGTTCGTAACACTATTAGTAGGTACAGTAAAACTAGGGTTTAACCCAAATATAAAAAAAAGTTCTACCCAGCGGCAAACTGTTAGTACCCTCATCTTAATAAGTGATAAAAAGTCGCACGACCTTGCGCGTCGGGTTTAGGTGTGAGGGGGGTGGAAAGGTGGTAAGATGTAGGATTCAACAGTTTTTCGCAAATATCTCGTTAACTATGATGTTTAGCGCAAACTTTAACGAATAGAAAATTAATCTACATTTAATTTTCAATAAAAATGGTCTTATGCATTTTTGTGGTGCAGTAAAGGATTACGGAGGGGGTAAGAATGTCACTTTTCTGTTTAGCCAAAAAAAGAATGAACGCCTATGAACTCGTAATATTCGCTGCAAGCGTATTCTGTAAAGGGTTCAGGGAAGTGAAGAGCCAAATGGTTATGGTGAAGAACCAGCACAAAAGATGAACAACATTTACGCAGATCATCCACTACTACACATGTTGAAGTGAAAGTGGAAGATACAATTAATGTCACTCTTGGACAAGCAGAATCCATATATATAATAGACTTGTCCGGACGCTGGTCCGTCCGGGACGCTGTTTCAGCAACCAAACCGTAAGAGATAGAGAAAAAAGTTATTAAAGTTATATGTTTGGAATGGTGATGTCAGGTCAGGAACCGAATTTCAGTCACGTGACACTTCCGGTTTTCGAGAAATCACAAAAAATACCGTTTTTTCAAATAGAACGCCTATTAAATAAAAACTGTTCAGCAGCCAAACGGAGCTGCGACCCTCTGCGCCTTGAAACCTCGATCGGTTAGGCAACCACTTTGACACCTTCCAGGCTGGGTACAGTTTTTATTTAATACGCGTTCTATTTGAAAAACGGTCTTTTTTGTTTTTTTAAATGAGACATTTGTCTCACTGGATTGCTTGTTTCTAACTAATAGTAAGAACAAGATGCAACTGATGCTGTTATTATGGTACACTTACAGCAAGCTGCTGCAATAGTTATTTTTATTACAAGCGTCGAAAGTAGCAAATATCGTGCGAGTGTTGATTAGACAAACGAGGGCGTAGCGAAGCGAAGCCCGAGTGGATCTAAAACACGAGCACAGATATTTGCACTTTCGGGCGAGTTATGAACACTATTTTTTAGACGACCACTCAAAGTAAATTCTATTTTTAAGAATTGTTTTTATTTCGCAAAATTGATTGTTATATATTATTGGTACAATTATAAAAAATTAGAGCTTGTTGGAAGCAGAGCAACGAATAAAGCAAAAGCGTCTGTATTATTTGAATCACGCTTTGCCGAATTGTGTGACAACGTCAAAGTGACGTTGTTGCACAATTAAGCAGGCGTGATTTGAATAACTTTGTGCCGTTACGATATGATTAGTACGATATAATATCGTGCTAGTGTATGAAATTGTCAACTTCCTGTAGTAGGCTGCTGTCGCGGTAATGTTACTTTCATGTGTGGTCGTCTAAAAAGTAATTTAGGCAGAAGGTGATGCTGATACCTTGATCGTTTTTACTACAATTGATGAGTCAAAAAAGGAATAAGAGGATATCGTGATTAGCAATGACACCGATTTATTGGTGTTGTTGATTGTTTATGTCTATGCTCCAGCCAATAAACAGTTGAAGATGGCTGTACGGAAAAACGGTAACCAAGAAGAAAAGTTAACTGCTTTGGAGACATTCAGCGTGGTATCGGCGAAATGAAGGATGTTCTCTTGACAGTTACATTTAATTTATAATAAAAATGGTTTTATTCATTTTTGCATTACAGTCAAGGGTTACGGTGATATGGAGGGGTAAAAATGTAATTATTTTCCAGTTAGCTTACATAGAAACAATTGTATGTATGTATGTATGTATGTACGTCTATGTGTATGTATCTGATAATATACCTACATTGCTCCCTTCCTTTGTCGTTTTATCTCTATTTTGCCTATATTTCTTTTGAATAAGTCATCATACCGTTTTCCCCCTTCTCAATGTGCTTTTATAATTATGCTACTTAAATTACCTCCATCTTTTGTCATATTTTCATAAAAAGATAAAATCATGTGGATGGAATTAAAACAGGTTAGCTACAAGCTTTATGTAATAAGTTTTAATACAAAAAATAGTGGAAATTGTTTTTCTTCACAATACATGCTTTTCAGTAAATTCAATGAAAAGTGCTATGTACAGCGTACGAGGTAGTTACATAAGAATAAATAACAGCAATCAGTAACCTAAAACTCTTCAAGCTCTTTTTCATCTTGAAGATTATCTCCATCGATGCCGCCACTGTCACCAATCGTTTTCCACCCATTTTAGTGGACATTTATTGACATTGAGCCATTGCTGCACTTGTTAGTAAACTATAAGAGTGTTGTTATGCAGCTGTTGAAGTGGAAGAAAGTACAGCCAACTTGAAATTTGTGTGTACATGCTCCTTTGCGATGATCTGCAAGTAACATTGATTGCGCAGAGTATCCAAATTATCTGCATTTGTTGATGCAAATATCGAAAGGAAGAAATAGTTTCAGCATCAGCTACTGCATCTGGGTCTGCATTTGAGTTGTTAAAAGTCAAGAGCTTTGTATAGAGCACCGTGCCACATTGCACTTTTTTAAAAGGCGTTAGTTTTCTCTTTCTATTAATCGAAAAACGAGACCATCCTTCATTTCCCAATACCACGCTGAATGTCTCCAATGCAGTAAACTTTTTCTTCTTGGCTACCTTTCTTCGGTACAGCCCTCTTCAACTGTTTGTTGGTTAGAGCATGAACAACCAACAGGACTAATAAATCGGTGTCATTGCTAATCAGACAGCCTCGTTTTCCTTTTTTGATTTGTCAATTGTATAAAAACTATCAAGGTGTTTGCCTGAATTACTTTGCAGCCAGCTGCTGTAAGTGTACCGTGATAAGAACAATCAGTTGCATCTTGTTCTTACTACTAGGAATTCGCTTGTCCAAGGGTGACATTAATTGCATCTTCCACTTTCACTTCAACATGTGTACTAGTATGATATGCGCAAATGGTGTTCGTCTTTTGTGCTGGTTCTTCACCATAACCATCTTAACTCTTTATATAATACACTTGGAGCGAATATTAAGAGTTCAAAGGCGTGCATGCTTTTTTTGGGAAAACAGAAAAAGTTACATTTTTACCCCTCCATATCTTCGTAATCCTCTACTGGACCACAAAATGCATAAGATCATTTTTATTGTAAATTAAATGTAGATTAGTTTTGTATAAGATAAAGTTTGCGCTAAACCTCATAGTAAACGAGATATTTGCGAGAAACTGTTGAAACTTACCATTTTACCACCAAATTATTGAGAGATTATACTATAAAATAAATATATTAGATTGCCTAATATCATTATTCTAAAGGCTAATGCAAAAAATACAAAGTTTTTAAACAAAGGAAATAGATATTAAGTTCGCCAGAGCAAAGAAAAGCTGAAGAGAGAAAGAATGCTGATCCAAATATAGTATGTACATATATTTTTCTTATAATGGACTAGCTTGTAATCGATTCTCGTTAGCATTGGACCGATTACCAAAGTCCCAACTAAGAGTCATTTAAATGTAACTTTTGTAAACACCTGTTTCATCATTTTCTTACTCCGTAATTAGGATGAATATATGTTTCGTCTAGGAACGGAACAGGTTTTTTCGCACCTAATTCTTCGATTTCTTTTATTTCCTTAAATACCTAAAATGCAAGCTACAATGTCACTCCTTTCCATGAGCAATTTTTCTTGTCACATTTCTTATTATGAAAGCCTATTTTGTTTAGATGCTTTCTCAAAGTTTCTCGACCACCAGTATAGTAACTTTCTCATTCATTCTGTTTACGAATACATTTAGACTCGCTACTTTATGCTCCACAGTGAACATTTCATGAACTGTTCTTCGCAAGACTCCCAAATCAAAATCGTCGAGAACGATTTTCTTAGAGCCTTCCTTGAGTTTATTCTTCTTCGGAGATGTTAAGGAAGTAGTGTCTGGAAGAAGTAAGAACTAAAGTATTATCTGCATTATGTTTTTGAATGACAATGCTGAAAAATAATATTGTAATGTTTAAGTATTACCTGCTATAACATCATCATTATCATCATCATAGAACAGCAGCAGAAAAATCGTCCCTCCAACGTGCTCTCGGTCTTCATCTATCACGTTTGCCTGTTCGAGGTCTTCAAATGGTCGTTGTAACATACTCCTTAGAAACTTTCTTTATCAGAGAGGTTGATTTCCAGTTGCTGCGGCTGCTATTTCTGTAGATTGCTCTACGAGAAATATCAACGTTCTTCTTGTTCATCAAGAAAGTTTATGACATTTGTAATAATACTTATTTCTGAATGCACAAGCTGTCTTCCTTTACAGCTCATTGTAATCCTATGTAAAAAGGAATTTAGTATTACATACATTTATAACTGTAGTTTAAGGTAGCATTTTAGAAAGCATTTAATACTTACGATTTGATGTTATATAACCAAGCCGTCCAAAATTAAACAACGAATAGGTAAACAATAACAGAACTAACGAAGAAAAGCAATACTAACAAAAATAACAAGGAACAACAAAACTAATGACAACAGCACTAAAATAAACTGGAAATTAGACGCTTCTATTTATTTATTTATTTATTTAAAGTAGGTACACATAACAGACTGAGACAAGGGCATACATAAATTTAAAAAAAAGCAAATGAATCAGTCATCAATCCAAACCGCAGTGTACACAGCTTGTTAATAAAAGAAAAAAGGAAACAATTTACATATTATAAAAATATACATCAACTGTGCAGTGGGAGTACATTACTAGCCTAGTTTTTCAAACTATCTGACGCAATAGCAGCAATTGCAAAGTGACGTTTATGTTATTTGTTTGAATGTACCGCTCCTCAAAGCTTGCTTTTTATTGGTTCTTTAATTTACCTTACTATATTTTTACATTTAGTTCACATATTTTCCGCGGCTTTTGTGTGCTTGGTGGTACTGTATATGTATTACAACTATAGAGGAGCTATAATTACAACAATTATTTCAGTAACTATGGTGATATCGATTATACAAACCTTTGTCTAACCGGTATAAAACCAATATTTGGATAATCGCGGTTATTAAAATCACATAGTCTTGAAAAAATGTGACACATGCTAAAACAATAATAAAACCACATAAACAAATTAAAAATTTGACAAATAAACCCAAATTATTAAATTTATGAATCTCCTGTTTACTTTTTGATTTTTTTACTCATGGTATACTTAGTCTACCCATAGGCTAAGCTTGGGATGGACAAGAGGGGACAGTGCCTCCCCCACCCCCAAATTATGGCTTTAAAGTGTAAGCGCAGCATTCTTTTGTATTGTTGGTTGACAAATTTTTGTGGAAGCCCTTTTTGACAGTTGGTATTTTTGTGTGTGCTAGATGCAGTTTTGATTTTGTCCCCTCAAAGTGATGCTTCAAGTTACGTGCATGAATCTACTTGTATACAATTTGACAATCGAAAATTCTCGAGGCTTGACGTATTGCCTTATGAAACACCGCTCGACGCTACGCGTCTCGTGATGTTTCAGGCAACACGTCTTGTATAATCGATTATTTTCGATCATTTAGTTGTATAATATATGATTATTTACTTAGTTTTAACCTTATTATATACAATAAAATAAACAACTGCAAAAGGAAAACTATGTCGTCTATTAATTGGACCACCAATGAGTGGTTACATTTTCGTTTTAAAACGGCATCACTTCGCTTTTGTATGGTGCATGCTATCCGGCAGAAAAACATACACTGTCGCGTAGTCTTTTTGGGTGTTGAAGCGGCTCCGGCGGCCGCTCGTTCGGGCGAGCTGCGGATGTAACTAACTCGAAAGCTATTTTTGATATATACTCCAGCGATGAAAGCTTATTATTTTTTCCCAATTCGTTGGCTGCATTAATAGTGCTATCGCTTAGCAGTAGATTTGTTTGGTACAACAGACTTCGTGCTACCGCTCAAGGATTAAAGAATAACTTCCTACATATACCCACATATTTCCATTGGGCATAAGCCGTTGACAGACTTAATAATCCTTTTTTGTAGAGATTAAAATTGGTGTCAGTTCTACAAATTCAAACTGAGACTACTGCGAGTTCCCTTTCTTTACTATATTTTGAATATTGCACTGTTAAAAACCGTGCAAAAGTCGCTTCAATTATTTTCATGAATACAATTCAATTCAATATATTAGTTTTTCCTCCGCCTAATTACTAGAAAAAGTTAATTTTATAACGCTTCGCAACACTTTCTTGTTTGGGTAGGCAAATATTGGGGATGGTGTTCTAAAGGTGGGCCGACATTAGTTTAGGGTTAGTTAGTATTTTTTAAAATTATGATACCTATCAATTAAACATATATTTAAGAATTTTAAGAATAATTGGGTGTATAATGTAGACTAAGAACAATATGAAAACTTTTATGTACTAATACTAGTATAAGGTAAATACTGAAAACCGGAACATTACACCATATTCACATAAATTTTTGTTTTTTTGTTGTCCCCGTGGCTCTATCCTGTGCAGGCTGCAGCCGTTAGTAACCTTGTGGTGGAAGTAGGGTGACCACCTATCAATTTAAACAAACCCTGAGATCCTTCGTGAGTAAATAAAGGTTTTCTTCAATGAGAAATACAGAATGTTTATAGAAAACAAAACGCAAGCAGATAAAAACAATTTTTTTATTTCTTACTATTAATTTATGAACAATTAATTACTACGCGACAATACAAATAAACGACAAGTGGCTTATAAACAAACAAAATTGCTTCACTTACGTTTAATCCTATCCAGTTACAGGTACGTATAGGTCTCCGAAGCGAGTGGTTTCGTAACACTGAAGTAAAGATTCGAACACCCAATACAAGATATAGACGTATTTCACGACGGAAACAATGTATGCGCACAAAATTGAACTAGCAGGCTACAACGAGCAAGAGCTGTTCACTCTTCGACAGTTGGAGACTAATTAATTTTAGGAACAACGGACGTTTTTCGGGGTTGAACGAATGGACTCTAAGATTTTAGGGTTTCTAGGAAAGTCGACCACATGCTGGAATACAGGAGTGACACAACTCGAAGAATATACAATCCACTACAAAATATTAATTTAAACTAAAACGCGAATCGTAAACTTTAACTACACGCTACAAGCAAACAAAAAATATTAATTAAAACTACAACTAATAATGTAAACGCGGCTTTTCCACTTCTTTATTAGGAAATTGCTCATTAAGCACTGTTTACTTGACTAGTAAATTCGTTGTTACAAACAGTGTTACGCAATGACTAACACGTATTCTTTTATTAGTTACAGTTAAAATCAGCAATACGTTTGGTTACTATAGTTACGTAAATAATACAGTTGTTGTTTGTACGAAACGGGGTAGGGCTGTGACTGCAGCCGCCTAATTTTTAAGATGGTGTGGCAGTAATGATTTGGCTGTTAATAAACATTTCTTTTTCATTTAACGAAATGAGTTTGGTCGTAGAAAAACTATAGTACGCAACTCGAGCTAAAGAGCAATTACGCGCTACGCGGCTTGTGCGTAACTTTTCCAACTCGCTTGCAATATTCTTCCTACAGCTTTTGTTGCGTAATATACCATTATGTCATTTTAAGGCTTATTTAAGAAATGGTTTTTAATTTTTACGTACGGATTGCAGAAATTAAAATTAGCAACTCGTATACATTCTTTTATTAAAAATTCTTGACGGACAAATATTTGGTTAAAAAATGTATTAGAAAACTTTTTTTACTTGAAAACTTTTTAGCTAGTTTTAGTTGTTTTTTTTTTAACCTATAGTGTTTCTAGAAAACAAGGATTGCCAATTTCAACTCCATACAGCCATACACATTTTTTTAAATCTTAAGTAAGTCTTCTATTGATGGACAATATTTCTCTGTCTGCGTAAATATCGATAACGTTTTTTGTAGTTAAGAAAATAATAAAGACATTAATAATAATAGTAATAATTTGAATATCCGTTTGCAATTTTCAGTAAAATTACAAAAATGCAATTTCACCCCCCCCCCCCCAAAGGTTGAAAATTGAACCTATGTTTAAATAAAACTTTTTTGTCAATTTGTGATGTAAAATTTTTCCTTAAAATAATATCAAGCATTTCTGTTGCACCATATACATACAGGGTCTTGGAATGATGCGGGGTGGAAGATATTTCTAAAAGTATGAGCCACATAACATTTGTTTAGATACAAGTTATAGGTACTAAATTGGTGCACAATAATGGAATGTCTTCATTGTACAAGGTTGCTCACAATAACGTGACGAACCAACCCTAGTCTTTTTTAAATAAAACTAGTGAACCCGTTGCAAAATATTTTGCAAGTTAGAAAATTTCTTTGTACGTGTGGCAGGATCCATTAGGTAAAACTTAAATTTTTCAGTTTTTAAAACTACTCACACCTGATATTGCTACATATACTTGACCATGGCTAAATACTGGTTGTGGCAAATACGATATATTCCCACTTTATCCATAGTTTGTTCTTGTAATTTATTAATTGTTATCGCAAATGATAGGCGTACAGGACAATTGCTTTTCCGAAGGCAAAATGGTAGTGCAAAATTAGAATGTGTTGATCTATATACAGTAATAATACTCTTTTGCCTGGCTTGTGGCTTGTCCATTTAATACCAAATCTAAGCAGTTATAAATAAATTGCGTATTATTAATCTTATCTGATCTATTAAACCAGTAGATACATTTAAACTTTTCATGGAATATCTATTGATCCTATTTTTAGTGTTAAGCAATGTGGATATATTCGACTGAAATTTAACGAATCTATTAATTTCATATAAAATTATAAAATGTTGTCATTATGTGATACAATTTTATTTACACTCAAATATTGCTTTTCATATTCAGGCAAGAGAAATATAATTTTGTTGCGTTTCACGCAAGAGCGAACAAAACTCCAAATGAACTCGCGCGAAGAATATGACCCTTTTGTGCACGAATTTTTTTTGCTTGTTTGCAACTAAGTCCGCCAATCGGCGCGTACTAAAATGTCCAATAATTTGCTTGTACACCAAAACTTCGCCGAACGGCTTGGGGCACACAAAGAAGCAAAATCAGACTAACTCCCATCGAATTGCAGAATGCGATAAACCGTGCAAGCTGCTAGCTTTGCTGTAAAAATGAGACGAAAGCTGAAGTGCCATGAGTCCGAGCACCACCAAAAAAAAATCATCGCCAACCTAACAAATTTGGATGGGCGCGAATAGAGCCCTTTATAATACAAGCAGACGCATGTCGCACAAGTTGCATAAAATCTTGCATCACAGTACTTTTGCGTTTACATGTTGGTGGCCATGATGCAACCAGAACATAACCCTACAACGTCAAACAGTTCACTCGTTGTGGGTTATATTATCTATGTTCTAGCTTCTAACTTTGTGTTTGAGTTGCCAACTGTGTTCGTTTTTCTGTGTCTTTTTGCCTTTTATGCGTTGCCTCTCATATTCTTTATTAAAAAATCAGTCTATTTCAACACTAAGCAATACTTTTTTTGGATATAAGGTAAGCCCAAAACATTGATTCATTTTTGAATGAACTATTTACGGTCTTTCTTGTTTTTCAGATTTCAAAATCTTTGAGCATGACCGGTTGTTCAGCCTCCGAATTAGTACTATTAAACGTATAGACAATAGACATTAACATATTTTCATTTTCTGAAAAGCAACTAATTCTTTGAATTTGCCGCTTTTGTGATGTGATTCAATATGGCTGACAAGCATGCTCGTATTATAGAGGTGCTTTAAGCGCGAATCGAATATCGGCACTAAAGGTTCACACAGTATCAACCGCTAAGAGATCATTTACACCGTAGCACCCTTTGAGGGTGAATTCCAAAAATCCCTGGAAATAATTTGGTCTATTTATCAGATGATCTAATATGCAAACTTTTAACTACCTATCTGTAGTAGTTTCTTCGTTAAAGTAATCTTTAAAAAACAGCTCTATCTCATTTTGAGGAGATGCATTCTGCAAAACCCTGAAAATGGTTTGACATGATTTGTAAAACGAACTTGCATGTCGAATTTCGACTTCTTACCTGTATGTATCTCGTGACGATCTTTAGAAAAACACATCTACCCCATTTAATCCTTTCGGGAGTTAATTTCGAAAAGCCTGAAATTGATTTGACCTAATTAGTAAAACGATTTAATATGCCGAATTTCAATTTCCTGCCTGTAATAATTACTTTGTGGCTATTTTTAGAATAACACTTCTGGTCTATTTAACCAGTTTGAGGGGATGTATTTGGAAAAACCCTAAAAATTATTTCTGGTTAGTAAAACGATATAAAATGCCGAATTTTAACTTACTGGCTGTAGTAGTTTTCCCGTGGCGATATTTTGACAAACAGATTTGTTTCATTTAACCCTAAAGGAATGAATTCTCCAAAACCCTAAAACTGATTTGACCCGATTTGAAAAATGTTCTAATATGCTCAATTTCACTTTCTATACTAGTAGTAGTTTCCTTAGAGCGATATTTAAAAAAAACATTTTTTCCCATTTAACCTCTTTCGGGGATGAATTCTGCAAAACCTTGATATCTACTTGATCTGATTTGTAAAACGAACTAATATGTAGAATTTCAGCTTCCCACCTGTAGTAGTTTCCTCGTTGTAGTTCTTTACAAAAACAGGTCTATCACATTTAGCACCTTTGGAGGAATTAATTTCGAAAAACCCTGAAAATTGTTTGACCCTACTTGTAAAATGAACTAATATGGCAAATTACAACTTCTTACCTTCTCCAGAGTCTATTATGTAACGATCTGTGAAGTAGAAGTCAATCCCGTCGAATAAAGGGTAAAAGCACTTCTTTGTAAACGATATTGGATGTTTTTCCTTCTGATTTGAGCACCACCAAGTTGTTTGGAGAACTGACCCCTAAACAGTCTAGATAAAGTTGATCGAGAAAAAAACAGGCTTGCATCAAGTCGACCCCAGCCTGATTCAGCGACTGTTCTTGCACCTTATTGATCGTCATAGCAAAGCAGGTTTTTACGGAAAATTGCAGTCTATTAAATTAAAAAGAATAGTCTGAAAGAATAAGGGTTATTCGAGGATTGAAGACTGTCTCAGTGTGTCCCCTTCTCCAAAACCTATGAAAATGTTGGCCTTAGTGACGTTACGATGCGGAGTTTTCACCTGCAGTCGAAGTTGGGAGTCTTCGCATTTCTCATTAGTGTAAGTGTTTTAACTTTCAAAGGCAGGCGATTTGGAAGAAGTCCGACAGGGTAGAGATTGTAGTAAAACTTAACGTGGTAGTGCACTGTGTCATCTACCTCTACCACAGTGTTAATCTATTGATAGATTTTTTCCTCCGAATGAAAGGCTCCGAGGTGTGTGTTGTTAATTTTTAGTGCATTATCATTCTTCAAAGTGATACTCGCTTTTCTTTGAAGCCAGGACACATGTTTTGCTGTTATGTTCTTAATGTCGGAATATATTATGTAAGTGAGGCTGGCGATATCTGTCACGGCTTGACATAGGTTTTCGTTGCCGAGTTTCAAGATAAGTTTAGAAAACTGTTCGGTCTTGGAATATCCTCTCAGGTAAACCCTTATGTAAATTCAAGACAATATGTTTTTACTGTACTAATACTGCATTTTTAAAATTACTATTATAACACGTATTTGTCTTGAGAGCAACTATCATTTAAATATCATCGTCGAGATGACAAAACCACAGTAAATAAATAACCACTAATGGGACCCGTTGAAAAATATTTTGCAATTTACAAAACTACTTTGTAGACAATTTTTAACGTACGGCACTATCCATCAGGTAAAATTCGAATTTTTAAGTTTTCAAAACTACTCGCAAGTGACATTGCTACATACACTTGACTAAGGTACTATTAAAGCACTCTACACTTGACCATAGCTAAATACTGGTTGTGACGAATATTATATATTCCTACTTTATCCAGAGTTTGTATTTGTCGTTTATTAATTGTCATCGTACATGCTAGGCGCACAGAGAAAATTGAAAGGGTACCACAAAGAACAGCTAGAAGGCCGAATAGAATTTTGAAATAATAGATTACAAACGCGATGACTGAATGCAACCTAACCGAAAGAAACTGTGAGGATAGAACAGTATGAAAAACAGGTGTCGAATAACGTCTAAAGACGTTTTAACGATATACGTATGCCTGTATTAACAGGAAAAGCTATGAACCAGTGTGTAAATAAGCACATCCACATAATTATAATAAGCAGAAAAAACACCTTACAGCATCTGAGCAATACCGATTTTCTTTAACTGTCATTTTACATTTATTTTGACGTTTGTCTTACGAATCAGTAGACCGTTGATTTCAAATAAACATTTAGTAGTTACAGTAGTCCACTGCAAAAATTCAGCAAAACGCCGCAGGCTGACTGCGAGAATATACCTGGTTTACTGCTACTGCATGGCCGGTTGCAACCACATGGGAGCTACAATATGATGGTTTTTCTAAAAAATTATCAATTTATTTTCAATTTAGGACTTTTTTGCACATCTACACGGTGACGATTTTCATTTAAAAAGGATTATCGAAATCGGCCCAGTAGAAGACTCAAAATAGATGTCGAAAGAAAACGCTTCACGTTTTAAATATATTGCAATGGATACGTGTGTATGATTTTTATATTTACTTTTTACTTTTACTTCGCGTTCCAATACATATTAATAATTACACCAAGGCTCAAATATGATATTATTTGTATGCTTATTTAATTCAAGTGTTGAAACCTTTAAACTTTATCATAACTTTACATTGAATTATATTTCAAGATACATGAGTACTCCTTTTCCTCAGGGTATGGTTCGTAAAAATCTAGTTAGTTGTTTGTTGCTGCAATTACTGAATGTCACTTGCTGTTAACTATTATTTCCAAGCAGTGTTTAATGAAATCCCCCAATCAATATGACATAAATAAAATCCTTTACAATGGTTTTGACTGTATGATATTTAGATTCAAATTTGCATATATTATTTAAAATACTTCTGTCATTAATTTTTAAATTAAATGTCAAACTGACAGCATCATCCCTGTAATCTGGGTAAGTAATTTATTTTTATAATGTCTCTTTCTTAATATTAATTAATCACCTTTTATTTATTCAGATACCTTCAACTTTATCACTTACTTTGCACTGACACTTCCAAACTCCAACAAAAATACGATACCTTTTGCAGCCCTATAGACAGCTCCGATTTCCAACTATTGGCAGCATCTCCAACACGCCTAAGTATTTATTGTATCTCCACCATCTAACAATGTATCCATATCTAATTGACAAATTGTAGCCTCCACCAGTGATCCCGTGCAAAGTTCATACAATCCGCAACAGACCAAAACTCCTGTACGGCCTCGGACCAGCGCCCCTCGCAGCTCACACAATGTCACCTTCCCTGCAATGTACTGGACCTCTGCTACACACCCAATTGGTTCTGCTTTCTTCAATCCCAGTTTTAATTGTATTTGATATTTCAAAAATCGTGCCTTGGACTATATTTATTTTATTTGTAATGTACAACCAACATACCCCTTTACGTTTAATTAAAATTCTTCGTTATTTTAATGGGTTTTATTATGTATTTACACAATTACAAAATTTTTATATCCATTTTATATCAAATTTTTTGTTGTTTTTTTAAGTTGTTATTCTAATAATCATTCCAATTTTTATAGCTATCCTAGACTACCATTATTCCTGCCTGCTACATGTTATAAATAATTTGAATGGTGCTCACTTTATAAATTGTTACAAATAGAATTTTATTCTGTCGTATGCAACATTCAACTTTGTATTTATTGTTAATTCTTGTTACCAACATCAAGTAGTACTCATTATGTAATAACTAGAGACCGGATTTATAATTTTTTACATGTTTTATTTGCCGAGCTAGATGCAGCTGGTGAATTGAAACTATCCGTTTCTCTTCAAAAGAAATCTAAATACCAAGTTTTATTTCACATATAACTTAATATTTTGACTTTTTACCGCATAAAAATTTATTGTCCATATAATTGCATATAACCGCATATTTAATCAATATTTTCGCTAAATTCTCAATCTGTATTGAAAAAAGCATGCATAATTTTTTTTCGTTGCATTACGGTTCTGGTTGAGCGAAACGTTTTACTTCCTTTCACAATAAAGGAAGTATTTGATTCACCCCAAAAATTCGAAATTGAGTTTTCAACAGATCTTCACGTTTTCGAGTCCTCTGAACCCAAAAAATATGTTGTGTGTCTGTGAACAGAATATCTCAAAAACGAAAAGAGATAGAACGTTGAAACTTCGTATATAAATTTTGTGTACTATCCAGATGCGACAGTAAGCTTTTGAAGAAAATTGCATAACCGGAAGTATGGTGGGCGTTATATTGCAAACATACTCATTGGAGTACTAAGTGACACAGATCCACCAGTGTCTTACCTCATTCACACTGCAGCATTAGAAAAAACAAATCATTCAACTATTGCTCGTTTTGTCAACGACAGTTTGGTTCTTTTGTATTCGCCGAATCCAGTTAAATCTGAAAATGTCAAGTTAATGCTCTCTGATGCTGCAGTCTACATGCTTAAAGCAGGACAAGCTCTCCAAATATTTTATCCAAATTTAATCCAGTTTACCTGAAGGGCTCACGCGTTGAACAGATTAGCCAAATTGGTAAGTTTGGAATACCCTGCTGTTAACAACTTGATCAACAATGGCAAAAAAACCTTCTTAAAAGCTCGGTTGCGAGTGCAATATTACCGGGAAATTGCTCTTGATTTGCGGTTACCACCTGAGCCCATTATTACAAGATGGGGTACATGGCTTGATGCTGCAGTGTTTTATGTAAAAAAATTTGACTCGCTTAAAAATTGTTTTCTTGATTTTGGGGATGAGTCGGCAGCTCTTAAAAATTGCAAAGAATTTGTTTTGAATAAGATTGTTCCTCAACAATTATAATAATAATGGTGAGGCACTAACACCCCATGAAGGAGCTTGGCCTGCAAGGCGGAAAGTCAGAGCTTCCGTATCCTCGCTTTCACACCCGGCGGTCGCGTGTCAAATTCATGACACGTGGTGATGTGGTGAGCATCACGCATTAGACAACCGTATTATTACTCCTTGTTCTTTCGAACGCAGGTCCCCAATTATTTAAAGCAACTGGGTAGGCCGCCCGCCAGGCATCGGTTTCTTCAACAATTGGCTTTTATTAGAAATAGTACATTGTGTATCTAGGACGAAAAGCGTAACATTGTTGGGCGAGACAAATGCCAAGTCCAACAACACAGGAGTCTGGGAATGTTGCTTTTCGTCCAAGGCCGGGAATATTATTCCTGTACAGTTTTATTGTAAATTACCTAGCAACGGCCGTTGTAATGGAATGTTTGACTTTGCTCAACAAAATTTTGTCAACAATGTGTCAGTTCAAGTACGATTGGCGGAAAAATTTTTCGAATTATCATCTGCAGTAAAGGAGCTGGAAATTTCTCAGATGTTCTTGACTGACGCTCTTAAAATAACAGAAAATGTTGAAAACAAATTAAAATTGGTTCCTGGCGCTATAGGCAATAAAATTTAGACCAAACTTGAGAATGTTTTGAGTCGAAATCCGTGTTATGAAAAAATGAAAAACATTTGTGCGGTTTTGCGGAAAATCGCCGTCGAGAATTTTGAAATTAACCCCACGGAAATATATTTAATGAAATACGCTCCTACCACGTCATGTGACGTGGAGCGATCGTTTTCTATGTATAAAAATATTCTTTCAGACAAGCGTCACAATTTTACAGTTGACAATATCAACAAACGTCTTGTCATTTATTGCAATTCAATTTAGTGTTCAACAAAATATTTATTTTACTTTTATATACTATAACTAGAATGTTAATAAATCACTAATACGGAAATAGTACATTGTGTATCTAGGACGAAAAGCGTAACATTCCCAGACGACTGTGAATATTGTTGGGCGAGGCGAATGCCGAGCCCAACAACACAGGAGTCTGAGAATGTTGCTTTTTGTCCAAGATACACATACTATTTTTCCGCCAATCGATACCAGTAATTAAAAAAATTAGGAAATAGTACTCGAATATTCCCTGCCTAGGTCGGGAATATTATTCCTGTACAGTTGTATTGTGAATTACCTAGCAACGGCTGATGTAATGGAATGTTTGAATTATTCTTGTACAGTTTTATTGTAAATTGCCTAGCAACGGCTGATGTAATGGAATGTTTGACTTTGCTCAACAAAATTTTGTCAATAATGTGACAGTTCTAGTACGATTGGCGGAAAAAATATTTAAAAGTGGAAAATAAATATTTTTTTGTTTCAGCATATATTTTTTTTTAGTCGCATATATTACTACATTTGAACATTTTCACCGCATATATTGATACTTTTTAAGCGCATAAAAACAACTTATATTGCAGTTTTTTACTGCATATAAATCCCGTCTCTAGTAATAACTTTCTTTTAAAATGTACTTTGAATCTTTGAGTTTCAATTATTATTCAATTAAATAAGCAATCATTAACACAATTTTTCACATTTTATCATTTCAGTATAATTACTGTATTGAACTTTTCATTTTAGATTCATGCAAATAAATAACCGTATTTAATGTAATACATGGCCTCTATATACCATAGCAATATAGATGTTCTTATAGTGAGGTATAATATAAAGTTGTATGGGGATGCTCAACTACGGGTAGGCGTACATCTAGGGGTACACCGGATAGTTCCAAGGGATGCCTCTGGTTGTTTATACAAAATGGTAGACTTTATTTGTATTGTTTAAAAAATATAGTTATACTATAGAAAATTATATGTGGACCCGTTTTCCACAATGCGAAACAATTCTGTCTTATCCACAAAAGAAGAAATTGAACTGATCGATATTTTTTGTGAAATCACATACATACTTTTGTGTCTCCAGTATCATTTTGGGCACGTCTACTGGGACCTTTCTAAATATAGCCGATAAAGCAGTGAGAAGGCTTTTTCCATTTCTAAGTAAGTACGTAGTTAATGCGAGTGTGGCTTTTCCAAATATATTCTATTGACTCACGCCCAAATGAATTTATTTTGGATTTTTAGAACCCCCTGAAGGCAATAACGTTGATCATAATTAAAATGGCACTCTGTTTTTTTCTAAAAGTGCTGTCTTATAAAAAGGACACTGGGAGGTATGTGCATATTTGTGTTAATAAAAATAAAATTCGAAAATTGAAAATTGGTCTCAAAAGCTAACAAAACAAAAATAATTGTATAAAAAGCATTGGCAAACAAACACGAACATTTCAATAGAACTTGTAGAAACTGTTTTTCGATGATATTTTGGAAAACACCCTTTGCACAATGTAATGTGTTACGTGCAGAATGCGCCGCCTGCCATATTTCGAATTTGAACGCTATTTTCCCTCGCGTTGCTCATTGGCGTCTGGCCGTGTCTTCTGGCGATAGCTGGAAAAACCATTGGCAGGCCGAGACTCGCTTGCTTCTTCTTCGCCAGCTGTCGAAGCGAGCAGTTCGCTAGTGGTATTCACTAGTTCGGGGATGCTTATTTAGGGCTATTTGGTTGAGTTGGATATGTGGAGTTAGGAGTGCCCTCACGTTTCGTGGTTTGAAGCCCCCCGAACATATTTAAGGACGTTGGTTTCCTTCGCTACGGCGGATATATTCGGTGTTAGCATATTCGAGCTGTTCTTTTCTGCGCCCAAAAACGCTGAGAAGCCTGCCCGTGCGTGTTCTATTAGAACTTTTGTTTTCCGTCTTACAGCAAGTCGTACTAGGCAACATTTCGTCATCGAGCCGTACTTGGCGCAAAGTGCGTTTTCGCTCTGAAGTCGCTGGACCTTTTGGCCACGTGCAGCAACGTTTAGCGAGGCGATCTGTTGAGCCTCCACGGGCCCGCTTCTCCTTGTCGCCGGCGCACAGTTAGGGCACAATAGCGTACCGTATTTCGGAGGTAATTAGCCCCGAGGTTTGGCCTTTCGATCGGTGGGAGAGGCGCTGTTATTGCCGGCCATTTAGGCCACCGTCGACCGTAAAACGTTCTCTGCCGACGTCGAATTACGATTGCAGCGACGTCCAGATCCAGAGCTCCAAGTCTGTCGCAGCGAGCCGCTGGCGAAGTGACCCATTTTAACATGTTGTAGCCTCTATGTTTTGTCAAAACTGTAAGTACATTTAGTGCATGTGATACCTAATTAGGGCGGCCTTCATCCTTCATTTCATGCTAGATATAAGTTAGTCAATGTAAAAGTTATATAGTGTATTTATGCATGAAATTAAACAATTTTAAATTATCTTTATATGAGTTGTGTTAGCTACGGTTCGTTTGCTTTATTGGAGCTATCTTTCAGGAAGTATTGTGTGCTAGGTACAGAGTTTACAATTTTTCCACAGTTCACCGGGGTGCAATTGTCGTACCTTCAAAAATTGTTGGCGCGTTGGGCTTTTTTATATTTAATTAACTCTACCGATATTAATCTTCAGGGCCGTAACTAGGTATAGGCCGAGTAGGCCCCCGCCTACAGGCGCAAGCGGCAAGGGGCGCCAAAATACAACAGTGGCGACAAACTAACTTAAATTTTTAACAACTGTTGGAGCTGGACTACTGATATTACATATACATTTACTGCTTTGGGCTCATCGCTGATACAGCCGTCCATTGCAACAATCAGCAGAATGCCACAGACCGATTTTGAGAGCTTACTTGTTTAATTTAATTTTAATTTAATTCGCACTCAGCCAACAGCCGTTAGACCAATTATAGGCGTCGCTGTGCCGTTATGAGGACTTCCAACCCCACTAACGACTGTCATGATGTTGTATGACCGCCGGGACCAACTTTTTTCCGTTATAGCCGTACCACGAGGCGCCGAGAGATGCAGCCGTGGAACTCCCATCCAAGTTCTGACCAGAGACAGCGTTGCTTAACTCTGCTGATCGAACGTGGACGCTTGTTCAAGCTACACCACTCGGGTATGGTATTTTTCGCTACAATCACTTTTCTGGTAGAATTTGTTCAATGTTAAACACTTCTGCGACCCTACACGATGGTAAATTTATTTTAAAAAAAGAATTATCCTGCCGACAAAAAAAGCTTCGCGTGTGGTGTGGTTGCCAATACAGAACCTTATTCTACGTTCACATGCTACTACGCATAATAATATGTAATTATTTGTTTCTATTGTATTATTTTAACATATTGATATGTCTTTAAAGCTTTTGAACGCACCGCATAGGTGGTCTGATTCTAATTAAAATATTTTTTGCATGTTTAAAATAAAAAAGTTACAAAAGAAAATGTTTTCAACGTCTTTAATACAGAAAGCGCGCTGCAAGAAAAACAAATTTTGCTAGATCGAATTATGGTTGAAGTCTTCAAAATTCTCTACAAAATATGTGAAAATTACCTTAATGCTGCTAATAATACAGAAACACTTAGTAAAGCGAATTACATGAATTTGGAAATAAAAAAAACATTGCAGCCAGTGGGATTTGAACCCGTGTTCACTGATAAATGCATATGCTTATTGCGCTATAAACGACGCAGTGGCGTTCCGATTTTGGGTGCACCACATGTTTATGTATAGGAATTTGTAAAATATTCTGCTGACTACATAATAATATGTACTTTTGTTATTAGAATCGTGTTTTCTAATCTTGTTTCTGTTCTCATTTTATTTGTGTTGTATTTTCTTATTTTAACATTTAGGTGTTTATTTTTATAATGTTTGAATAAAAAATGTTGGATTTATTGTTGAATACCTACCTGTTTGTTTGAATACATTACATCATATATCCGGAGATAAATGTAGAAGTAATACAGTATCATTAATATTTTTTTGTCACCTATATCGTTTTTGTACTGATGGGCGCAAAAATATTGGCTTGCCTACAATAATAGTTTGCCTAGTTACGGCTCTGTTAATCTTGCTGTCATTTATCCCGCGGCCCTACTACCAATTGAGCCGGCGGCCGGCAAATTGCACCCAAGTGTACCTTTTGTGTTATTTGATGCTGCTTGGAAAGATTGCCCAGAATCTTACATCATAAAGGCCTAATAAATGTTAGACTTGCTGCAAAATGTCTACTAGAGCAATTTGGATATTGACAATGTCGTTGTTTTCAACATTTTTCAGAAAATTACCTTTTTCATCCTACCGAACATCATCAGAAACCGTAGGTCTGGATGTCGAAGGAAAAAAAGCTAAGCGGTCTACCTTTTCGAATTCGTTTACAGCGTTTAAGTTTTAGGTATTTCACTGCAATAGCTTTTCTAAATCCTTTATGCAAATTGATTTTTTGCCATGAGTATTTTGGTATAAAAGAAACGCATTTACAGCCATATCAATAATGCGGGTCACTAAGCACCAATACCACTTTTTTCCTCTCACCGAAATACCATGTTTTATAAAAGTCAATCATGTTGATCATCACTCTCATATATCTGTTATAATTATAGATCAGCCTTGGCTGAGGAACGGCACCACCATCAAGGAGCAGACGCTAATGGTTTAATTACATCACCGTTTTTTGCCAATGTCCCATATTTAGTGTTGTTCCACTTTGCGAGGAATACACTCTTGCTCATTATTGCCACTTTAAAATCAAATCTGAAAATAATATTCGCATATAAAACGATTTCCAAAATAGTGCAAATATTCACAGTAACGGCCAGCATGATATTTATAGCACAGCAAGATTTACAAATATGTAATAAAAAATAAACTAAATATATCTTTGTTATAAGACACTTGATCTTACAGTATGCTAAAAAATATAAAATATTTAGCTGTGTGGTGTGGTTTACACGAAATCACTAAAACAAACATATGGTGGGACGATTAAAAAATATGCAATATAGTCACATCGACAAGCGGGACACACAACTGATTCTTGAAAACTAAATAGGGCTCGATAAACCCTTGTGCATCTATTTTCAGCCGGTATAAACCCAGAACCAATTATTTACCCCGAAGTGGCCGTAAAAAGTTCCTACACACATTGTCCTCGAAATAAGACGCTGGGTGTTAACGGAATATTGCACATAAACCGTAATCTTTGACACAGTAGGTATTAAGTGCCAGTTTACTTGGAGATAACCAAATTTTGAAAAAATCGCTGGTAACTTGTGTTTTTTTTTAAATGCGAGTATTATTAGTAATTTCGTGATTTAAATTCGTAAGAATATAATTAGTATAAGCAGTTTTTTTATTTTTTTGTCATTTTTATAAAATAATGAAGATTTTTATTTTGTAATAATAGATGTGCCGTCTGGTGTCCGCCTACATTCTCAGGTTTCCTTCATTGGTGACACTACGGTGGCCTGGGCTGGGTTGGCATCGGCCGACACGATGGCACTATCTCGGTTCATCCCCACTAACGACTGACGTGACAGACGTACATCGGACCGTCCTTCCTATTCCTTCTTCAGTGTTGTCCTCTTTTCTGATTCCCCTCCAACGTTCTTCCGAGTGCTTTGGACTCCTGACTTGGAGGTTTCGGGTGTCGCGCATAGCTGCCCCATCCACCGGCGCAGCCTTTTCATCACGCAGCGAAGGGTGCGGGTGGTGTTCGGCTCACGGGGCTTCCGGCCGGGACCCAAATTACTCCCTTCTTAACGCTTCCTCTTTTGTCCCTGTGTGTATCCTATTTCTTGTGCTGTCCGACTAAGACTTTATTTTGGGCCTCGTATTTAGCGTATAAGAAAATTTCTTTAAAATTTTTTTCCTCCGGGTAAGAGGGGGGTTTGTTACCGTCAATTTTCGCCTTACTGTATTTTCGAGATTTTGGTTACCAATAATTTCCGATTTATTGTATGTTCGATGCTTTTCGAATTGCGTTTGGGCACTGCACATTCTTGATACGCAGCCTTGGCTCATTGTTGAGCGCTCGCGATGCGAAATTGGGTCATCTTGTTCCGGCATTCGATCGAATAAGGTCGCGGAAGTTTTGGCGCTGGTCGACGTCGCCATTCTGGAGAAGGTGCTTATGGTTGTCTAGGCACTTCTCACCCTTCAGTTAGGAGATTTGTACGCGTCTCGACATTTCTCCGTATGTGAATTTGGAGATTCTGCTAGGTGCAGACCTTTTTTGACGTCAAAATTTCCGAGCGAACCATTTGGGGAAACTTATTGTAAGTAGGACCGTTTTCAGCCCCTTTTCGAGTGCCCGCTAACGTTTATTTCTTAATAATGTAGTCCCCACCTCGTGCTGGGCCCCAAGTACGCTCATACATCTCGGACTTGGCCCCAAATAGGCGAATACCACGACTTGAACATCACGTTCTGGACCCCAGTTATATCTCGATTACCTCGTGATGGGTCTCCTTTAAGACTTGGAAATCCCGCCTTGTGGCCGCTGCGTTCTGCGATAACGTATCTCGACGCGCTTACCTGGCGAACTGCTCGTCCCCAGAAGCCCGTTCCTGCAATGCTGTTCGCGCGAAGATAACTTCAAATCAGCCTAAGGTAACCTTACTGCCCTATTAATTTGTGCTTCTGTTGAACGGCTCAATCGACGAAGGACTGCCTAAAGTATTTTGGTTTTTAAAGTAAGATTAACGCGATAAACTGGCGCGAGATATGTAGATAATGGTCTGGACGCATCACTTGATGGCGTATTTTTTTAATGTGTAAAGTAAGAGACTTCCCCTCGCCGCAGTTCTACTTTTGCTGCGGATTGTGATATTTATTTATTTATTATATGTACAACAGTATAAAAATTCCTGAGGCGGACGCCCGCTGTAATTTTACTATTTTACATTAACGTCACTATCCGGGAGCCGCAGGAATTTCCGTTAATTTTATATGCTGGTGTTTTATTTTGGCCACCCTATTTTTGTGAACAAGGATCCTTGGGGCAGTTACAATGCATATGCAGGCCTGAAACTTTTTACCTATGTGTATCTTTTTTTATGTGTGTGCCCAACCTTATGAGTGAATAAAACGAACTTGTCATATTTAATTACACTTGATTGTTTGACTCCGGTTTTGCGCATTTCTAGTAATTTCTCAGTGTTCCGATTTAGCTGGAGCGAAATCTAACAATCGCTGAATCAAGGGGTTAAGGTTTCGTTTTTTTGTTATCATAAATCGGTGGCGCCAATCTTTCCATCTTTAGAACTCACGCCGTCTTCGACTGCAGTTGGCAGGCGACCCCCTAATTTGCGATTGATAGTGACTCGCCTGGGCAGTGCTCGAGTGAGACAATTTGGTGTTTTGATTGCAACTTTGGATCGTAAGCAATTAAAGTAAGTATCATTTCTCCAGCCCCCTTTGTTTGTGCTTAAAGTTGATAACAAATTCAGCTAAGCCACATAAAGTCACTTTTACTCCGAATAACATATACTATTTTATCCGCAAACGTATTCAGGTAAATTTCAGGCGAGCACTGTACCCCTGCGCCAACCTCTGTTGTTCAGATAACGCGTTACTGTAATGATATATGAACATACTGAATCACCCGAGCTAATAGCACACGGCCACAGCAGCTGTCACACCATAACCCACGGCGACAGATGCTCCGATCCGCTGCTTAAAGGGTTATTTAAATTAAAACTTTTTCGTACTTTTTTTTTAAATAAAAACCGGCGTACGATCTAAATCTAAAAAATAGCAAAAGTTTAAGCCATCATACAATGTAATCGGTCCAGTATCTTCGGAGGAGATAGCGAACAAACATAGAAAGAAAGAAAGAGAGCAACCATTTTGTGTGCTTAGGCAGATAAAGTATGCAAAAGTTGCTATTTTATCTGCTTAGGCAGATAAAATGACACTTTTACCTTGTCAATAAAGACAAATAAGTTGTCACTTTTGTGACGTTTGCGGATAAAATATGTTATTTGTAAATTACTTTACGAGTGAGAAATAATGCTTTTGAGCGTTAATGCTATATACTCTATATACTCTAGGTATGTATAGTATATAGAATGCTCAGAATTTGCAAATTTACTCATTTCGGATTCTTACCTCTGTATTTTTTCAAACCCCTTCTAATGGGTTTTCTTCTAATATCTTAAATCATATTGCTAAATGGGAAGGCAGCTTAAAACAACTCTAGCTGGATCTGTGCTTCCACAGAGTGATTTTTAAGTTGATTCTTTACGTTTACCAGGAAATAAAGCTAAAAGAAATAAGCATGTCAGTGCACCACCTTTATGTACAGGTATTATAAGTGCAAGTTTGAAAGAATTTGAAAAATAACCTTGAGAAAATCAGTTATTGAAAATTTCACTTAACGGGGCGGTTATAACTACGATCAGAAATTACTTTTAGTGACTCGGCGGTTATTTCGGCAATACCAGGCGCTTTTTGACTTATAGTTTTTTATTACTGTTAAAACACAACACAAAACGATTATTATAATAAATGATCGTGGTTTGGTTAATTAATATGAACACACACTTTAATTAAACGGATTTATTATTCCTTCTTAAACTTGCCTCATACATTAAACATGTCATTATTATCTGTCAAAAACATTTGCTTAGTAACTAACTTTTCGCGGCAACTCTACCAACTTCAAAATTAACTTATTACTAATAATTATAATTTAACATCCTCCCACCTAGAGTTGACGTGAAATTTCGAAAAACTTACAAAGACAAAATTACAATACAAACATTTTGCTTTTTAATTTAAGTATGGTGCAGGGGGAATAATTTTTCTTCCTCTCCTGTTTACGTTTGACAGGTATTCTGCTGCCTCTTCATTTCTATCTTGCGCGTCTGATTCTTGAACATCTATCTCAGTACGATTATTTCTAGTATGTTCAGTAGATTCTTCTCAGTCTTGTGTATATGAAAGGTCATTGCAAATCTTTAGTCTGTAGACTCTTTGAACTGGTTTTAACAACTGACTGTTTTCAGTCTGCAACTTAACCACACGACATACCTTATCTTTTCCAGGTAAATTTCTAACACTTTGGCTAAAGGCCATTCTAACCTTTTTTGTATATCGTTACCAACCAAAACTATTTCTCCAACTTTCAGTTCTGCTGTTGTTTTGTGGTGTAAATTCCTCTCTATTAAAGCATCTAAATACTCAATGCGAAAACGTCTCCGTAAGTCTTCCTTTAACTTCAATAAATTGAGTAATCGGTTGTTTAAATGTTCTCTGTCCGTTCGATCTAGATCGGCGGCTCCAACTTCCGTAACTTCCTGCAGAAACATGCTTGGTGTTAGTGGTGCAACTGTAGGATCGTTATCCGACATATATGTTATTGGTCGATTATTAATTATTGATTTGCATTCACATATTATAGTAGAAAGTTTTTCATGTGTTACACAAGCTCTTCCTAATACTCGTTTTAATAAATCTTTTATGATTCGTACTAGACGTTCCCAAAATCCGCCCCACCATGGTGCTGCCGGGGGGTTGAATCTCTATTCGATTTTCCTTATGGTGGAGAAGGCTTCTATTTCTTGCCAGTTGATAGTTGACAACATATTTGCTGCCACTACAAAATTTCTATTGTCACTATAGATTTTCGTGGGTCGACCTCTTCTCGCTATGAAACGTCGTAAAGCTTATATAAACGCAGTGGTTAATAGACTCGCCATTATCTCTAAATGTATTGCTCTGTAGACGGCACATGTATAGACACAGATCCACACTTTATTGTTTCCTTTTAAGTACAATGGTCCGGCATAATCTACACCGACTATTTCAAAAGTTTTAGCATCTCTAATTCTATCTATTGGTAATTGGCATGAAATGGTTTCTACGTGCTTTTCTGACAATCTTTTACACGTCACACATTTCATTATCACATTATTGATAGCTTTTCTGCCCTTTGTGATCCAATATTCTTCCCTTAAGTTGTTCAGTAATATTTGCACACCAGCATGCTTTAGTTTCTCATGTTTTTCTTTTATCAACATTCTCACTACTGGATGCTGATCAGGTAGGACGATTGGATAATTGAAGTTTTTGCTGTCTTCTCGCAAAGTTATCCTTGTAGCGATTCTGATGATACCCTCTTAATCGTAGAATGTGTTTAGAGAATTAATATCCTTCAAATCATTTTCGTACCGTTCAGTTTGAATTAATGTCATCAGTAAAGCTGATAATTATATGCACTCAAATGTACGAAAATATGCGCATATATATGCATACATTTTGTTGAGTATATGCACCCAAAGTTATAATATATGCACATAATATGCTCTAATTTTTTTTGAAAATAACTAGGGGTTTTCTAAATAATGTAAAAATTTTAATTATTTTGTATAAAAATATTTATTTTTCTAATTTTTATTCAACGACGTCATTTATTTTAACGTTTGACTATATAAACATGGACTACCAACACCAACTTTACGTTGTAAGAAACATAAAAGTGAGATTTCTCCTAACGCCGCCAGACTATTTTTCACTTCACACTTCTGAAATGGATTCTATGTTGGTTGATTCCTTATACATTGTTTCTACAGGAAAAGTAGGGTTGCTGGCAGTCTATGTTTATATAGACAAAGATTTTAACAGAGACTTCTGCTTTCCTCTGCTCATTTCGATAAGCGCACTGCATTCCACCTACAGGAAGTAAAAGTATATATCCCAGTTGCACATAAAAACTTTTATTAATAATTTAATGAAATAGTAAATTTTACAAAAAATCTCAAAAAAAGTTCATACAGTACAAATTATTGCTAAATCTAACCAAATATGCAAAAATCCAGAAAGTATGCTCAAAATCGTATAAATATGCAAAATATGCAAAATGAAACTTGGCTTAAACGATTTGTTTTCACATAATCAGTATACATATGCAAAAAGTTTCGCCGGCATATCAATTATACAAAATATGCATTTGCATATAATATCAGCTTTAGTCATCAGTTTTTTTCTCGGCGCGGTTAAATTCTTCAACTTTCAAACAACCTCTTTGTTTTTCTTTGTCTTTTTCTTTAAATCGCCTATCATATTTATTATTCTTTGACAATCGGAAAAGTATTGACAGTACCATCCGGTATGGTTTTTATGTGTTTTCGCAATCATGTCCGTGGTTTCAATTATCTTTTTTTCAAATGTAGGCTCTGGCCATTCTTGTGGATTTTCATATAACCAGAAAGAACCCTCCCACCATCGCTCTTCGACAATTTGTTTTGTGGAAAAGCCTCTGGATGGTAAATCTGCCGGATTTAAATCTCCTGGTATACGCTTCCAATCGTTTATTTTCGTTACCTCATGAATCTTCTTTACTCGGTTTTTTATAAACATTTCTTGTTTTTCAGTTCCTTGAATCCAATTTAAACAGTGGTTGAGTCACTCCAATAAGTGACCGGTATCTCTCGATCACTTGTTAGACTCTTCAACACCTTCGCTTGTTATTTTTTTTAATAGCGCAATTCTTGCTTTTGCTTGTATAAGCTGTACACATACCGTATTATGTTTCTCCGAACGTATAAATACTGCAGCGGCATACGCTATTCTGCTTGCATCACAAAATATGTGTAAGCTGTAGTAGCATTTTCGACAAGTGCCCATCTGGGTACTCTTACTTGAGATATTACCGGAAGCTCTTTGTGCCAATTTAGAAACTTCGATCGAATATCTTCACTTACTTTGCTGTCCCAATTCTTAACCCATAAGTCTTGCAGTAACAACTTAGGATATATCATTATCAGAGAGAGTACACCAATTGGCACATTTTGTGTGAAATGGGCAAAATAGTTCTTTTAGTTACAGATGTTAACCCTGTAGGCTTCAGGAAATCCATATTAAATAGTATAGCTTGATTTATTCCATTTCAAACCGAGGACCTGCCAGATTTTTACGGTTGTCGAACGAATATTCCCAGCCTCGTAAATCGAATCGTCCACTACTCATTACCTCGCTGGCTTCTTCTATGAATTGTTTTAATTCGTTTTCGTTGCTGAAACTGGTGACGCAGTTGCCTACATAAAAACATTTTTTTAATTTTAATACAACGTCCTCACTATAGTTTGATTTCGGGTCATTCTCTAGATTCTTCAAACTGCTTAATATTTTATCTATATGATAATTCATTACAGCATTTAACAATAATGGGCTGCTTGATATCCCAAAACTACACGACAATGTCTGTAAATTATGACCTGATCGTCTTCATTCTACCATAAAAATTTTAAGAATTTACGATCTTCATTGACGCTTATTTGTAAGAATGCTCGCTTAATATCTGCAATCACGCCTATTCGGTTTAATCGAAATCGTAATAACACCGAATTCATAAGTTTTATTAAATTTGACCCGGTTTCGAGACAGTATATTTTTGCTTTTAGCTGATGCATCAAATACAGGCCGAACAGGTGTAGTGCTGTTCTCTTTTATGACATGTCGGTGTGGCAGAAAATGCCCGTCTCTAAGTCAGTGCCATCTATTTCTTCAATAATTCCATCGGTTAGCCATGTTTTTAGTGTCTGCCCATAAACTTCATAATTACCGTCGCTTTTAATTTTTTTTTTCGTAAGAGAAAAAAATCTTTTTTTAGCAATATTATAATTGATTTCCAACTCATCTCTACTTTCCCGCAAAGGCAATTTAACTTATATCTTCCTTCATCACTTACGTGTATTGTTTCCAGGAATCTCAATTTAACTTCTTCATTTCTTTCTTGTTTTGTCTTCACTTCGACCGGATCTTTAATACCTAGTAGCTCTAAGTCCCATATCTCGCTTAATTTTTCTATCGTTTACCAACATTAAAATGACATTCATCGCTTCACAAGTATTCTTTTGATTATCAGACACCTTGCCCATGACTGACCATAAAGTGGTTTCCATCGCTATTAATCCACATTTCAACCCTTGTTTTCGACCCGTGTATAATTTTCCCGCAATATCTGCTCCTATCAATATTTGTACATCATCTCCGTTTTTGCAGTGCCAGTCAACTCGATTTTCTCCTTTTTTAATTCTCGAATCCACTCCATATCTTTGACACATGTTATTCCATCGACAATTGTGGGTTGACCTAAAACTTTAATATTACAAGAGTAGTTTTTATTAAGCGATATGAGTTTACTTTTATAACGGTTAGGCTCTTGCCGGCTAGCCTGAACTCCTCCGAACAACGTAGGATTTAAATATTCATTCTTTATTATTGGTAACCTCATGGACTTTGCAAAATCTTCTAGTACCTATGTATGATCCTGTATCTATCATGGCTCGTGCTTGCTTTATAAATCTGTTGTGTCACATTTACGAACTAAGTTTGTAAAAATATAACTGGATTCTTAGAAATGGTACTTAGATTTGCATCTTCGTGTATTCTATCTTCGCTATTATTAAAATCTTTGGCGTTTTCTTGCATCGTTCCTACTTTTGGACACGTCGTTACTACATGTCTGCCCTCACAGACAGCGCATTTTATAAAGGTTTTGCAACTTTAGCGAAATGGTTCGATTTAAGACAGTAAAAACAACATTTCTTTTCACATATAATCTCATAAGAGCATTAATTCTTTCCGGAAATTTTTTTTGAGTGCGTTCGAACAACGTCGTATTAATTTGCGCAAGCGTGACGCGTCTAATGGAGCCACCATAAGACGGTCATGTATCCAGATGCGCCTCAAAATCTAGACGATTTGAAAAATAACATCAGGCTGGCATGTGCTCAATTTTCACCCGATGCGATAAGCAAAAAGATTAGAGGCGTGTGTTGCACAGAACCGTGACAATTTTGAGAAATTTATAGTGTTTTCTATTTTTGTAATACTTAATA